>CM019176.2:78052993-78093287 GCA_009739505.2 Apolygus lucorum | reverse complement strand
ACGCCGTTTACAATATATTTTTGACTTACGTTCTTTGTTCATGACATTTTGCTTCATGTCTTCCCAACACTATATTTTCTCGTAACTATTCACATTACGATGAAGTAAAGTTGACATGCCACAACCATTAGCTTCTTATCATAACTAATGATAAGTACCCATGGTGGCATCGTTCATTCAGTAGCTTTGGGAATGTCTACTCCATGTTCTATACTTCCATACTTGTTTGAGGTGTTTTTTCTCACCGCAATTTAAATGCCATACTGTAATAATATATTCAATATAAATTACCTGTTTATTTTATGAATGTCAGTGTATTGTTTAATACCGCAAATGTGAAAAAAAGGGTTGAAAGTGTTTGTGCGGTGCCTTCCGGATTCGTGACGTCACATCCTCGAATTCGTCTGGATTCTTCTGTTGGAGAGCGTCGCCATTACCCCTTTTTCGTTTTCGCTCGAACTGTTTAAAACCCATCTCGCCTTTTTTGCAAATTTAATCTTCAATCGTTGGATGCTTAGCAGTTTAAAGTTGTCCGGGTTCCTTCATATCACGGAACGGATAATTCTGAGCATCAGGTGGTGCGTTCGATCGTCTGGCGACTTCGTCGTGGGCGATTTTCTCTTCGCCTTGGACGGCGTATCTTGAGGCTTTCCTGGAGTGCAGGTGGCCGACCTACCTCAACATTCAACGCCACGACTGGAGGCGGATGACATCGAGTATCCCGCTGTACTACGTCAACCAAAGTATTTTCGCCGCACCATTGTAAGTTGCACTATCTACATACCTACCACCTTTTGCAATACTTGGGATTTGGGTTCGATCTACACCCCCCCCCCACTACCATCGTTTGGAAACCACGTTTCACCATCGTCGTTTCAACGGATTCAGCAACATTTTTTCTATCTCAAAGACTTTAAATTCAATCAACATCAATTGCAACCGCTATAGGCTTGATACTACTGCCTATTATAACATTATAACTATTACACTATTGAATTTTGTATTGTCTGAAGAGCATTTTGCATTGCATAGTGGCCACTTGATAGGTAGGACGCAAAGTAGGAAGGCATGTTGAGTACCTTCATTATAGATAACTATTTTTTGATACGATTTGTATTCATTGGCATCTACCTACACCTCAAACAACAATTTCAATCGTTTCCTTCCAACGTTAAAGGGAGGTGGTCCTTCGTAGCTAACAATAAATTAATATAGGTATTAGGTATTTCAATATCACATTCATCTTTAACATCAGACGGCGGGTAATTGGTTCCTTCAAGTTTTCCACATACTTAGTCTCTCTTTTGTGGACTTAACAATTTATTCTTAAAGGACCCCGCCTGCGTCGACATTGTGGTCCGATTTCGAGCCAGATTGATACTAGTCAGCGACCTGTGGGTAGCAATTTATAAATTTCGTGTATCTATAAATTTAATAGATACCTACCTATATACCTACATTTTGAAATTTTGTGATATTTTTTGTATTTGTGTTTGCAGCATTGATTAATTGGTGCATTTCACATTCTAATTTATTGTGTATCTGTATATTTGTTGACCATTCATTATCTGGGGAAATTACCTACATAAATTGGTAATTATATTTTTCTATTACTGTCAATTTCTCACTTTGCTTAAAAATGCCTCTTGACGTCGATCCAGTTGCTGTTCGAGGACTCATCAAGTTCAGGCGTACCTTTGAATCCAAAGGAGAAGAAATAAAATTTATTAGGCAGAAAGGATTAGTTGTTCACACTACCAACGTTGAACAAGTGGTATTTTCTGGTATGATGCGAACAATCGATAGCATTTGGGATAAGTTCGAGAAGGCCTGGGAGGACGCTGTGGAATATTCAGACATGCATTCCTTGACTCCTGCATTTCCGTCTGCTGATGATTCTGCTTACTTCAGGGAAATTCGTAATTATTTCTTTGAGGCCCATGGTTATTTTGAGGAAGTTCGGCGACGTTCTCTACCACCATCAGCGCCTTCTTCTCCGTCCATGCTTAATTCTTCCAGACCCTCGAGTGATGGTGCCTCTCGGCGAGCCATCTTGCCCAAAATTAACATCAAACATTTTCGTGGTGATTTTGCTGCTTGGCCCACCTTTAAACAGTTGTTTATTGCCCTGATCAAGGATGAGCCTTCCCTCACAGATGCTGAGCGGTTTCATTTTCTGTTGTCCTACTTGGAGGGTCCTGCATTAGACACGATCAAGTCCATTCCCGTTACCGACGGAAACTTCAACCAGGCTTGGAATACCATATTGCAGGTTTATGACAATAAAAGGAAACTGGCGTGTTCCTATGTTGAGAGGTTGCTTGCGTTCAAACCTTATGGGAGTAGACCCACTGCGGAATCGCTTCAATTATATCTTTCAAATGTATCAGAAAGTATTGTATCTCTTAAGGCCTTGGACATTCCAAATTTTGGAGATTACCTTCTTTGTGAATTATCACTCCGCAGCTTGGATCCTGTAACGCGTAGGGAGTTCGAGATTTCCATCATAGGTACGGAGTACCCTACCTTTGACACACTGAAAACTTTTGTGCAGGATAGGTTTCAAGTACTTAGGATGACTTCAGAACCAGGGGAAAAACCTCATCACGCCCCTGCTCATCATTCTACCACTCCTAAGAAGCCGAACTCATTTGCGCCTAAGCCTCACTCTAATCAAGCACTTCTTACTCATAAATCACAGCCCTCGTCAGTAAAACCTTCTAGTCATGCCTCTTCACCTGTAGTTTGTCCCATTTGTAGGGATTCTCACATTGTAGGGCAGTGCCCAACCTTCAAGTCATCAACACCTCATCAGCGACTTGATGCTTTGAAACAATGGTCAGGTTGTCGCAATTGTCTCCACCCATTCCATAAAACCAATGAATGTAAATCTAAGTGGTCATGCAGGTTCTGTAAGCAGCGACATCATAGCGACCTTCATCTTGGTTCTCAAGATTCTTTACCACAACCAACAAACTCATCTCAAAACTCCTCATCAAGTACCTCTTCATCTCCTCCTGGATTTTCAGGAACCAGTACCTCGTCTCTTAGTGGAGTGCTTTTAGGAACAATTAGAGCCTCACTTCTTGACAACCACGGTCAAGCACAAACATTCCGAGGTATTCTCGATCCAGGTAGCCAGTTTTCTTTTATCACGGAAAATTGTGCACGTAAACTTGGTAAAACCTCACGACCCTTTCGGGGTAACATCTCAGGAGTTAACGGGTCGCCGCTTCAACAAATCACTGGTCGTCTCAATGTCTCCTTTAAACCTCACTCAAGTGCTACCCTCAATACCGAGGCGATAGTCGTACCCTCTATCACGCCACCTTTGCCTCAATCTAATCTCGATTCATCTATGTGGCAAGATTACCTCACCTACGATCTTAGCGATCCTGATTTTGCTCTATCTGCGCCAATCTCGTTTCTCATAGGAGCTGATCTCTATGCAGATATAGTTACTGGCCCTCCAATCGTCATTCATGCAAATGGACCTCGCTTGATTGACACCAAGTTTGGATTCACTGTCATGGGACGTTTCATTTGTGACACTGAACCAAATCACTCAGTTTCACTGTTATCACTCAATGATCCTTCTTTTCCCTTTGAAAGGTTCTGGGAAACAGAGGAACCATCGCTACCTACCTCTTCATTATCTAGTGAGGACCAGCAGTGTGAGGATCACTTTATTCGCACTCACTCACGTGTCAACGGGGGGAGATATGTTGTATCTCTTCCATTCACATCGCAATCTCCTAACATTCAACCAAACATCAAGGTTGCTCTGAATCGATTTTACTCGTTAGAGGCAAAATTGGCAAAAAATGAGTCATTGCGTCTCGACTATCACGCATTCATGTTGGAATATCTATCTCTCAACCACATGTCTGTTGCCACTTCTCCACCATCCTATCTCATACCGCATCACCCAATCTACAAGTTAGATGGAGAGGGCAAAGGAAAGCTGCGTGTAGTTTTTGACGCAAGCTTCCGTACATCCACTGGGTCACTCAATGATCATCTCTATCCTGGCCCAAAGTTACAAGCAGATATTGGAACAATTGTGTTGAATTTCCGTCGTTTCCCATTTGTGTTTACCTGCGACATAGTGAAAATGTTTCGCCAAATTCTCTTGAAGCCAGAGGAGCGGCAGTACCAACAAATAGCTTGGCGATTCAATCCTACTGATGCTGTAACCTTTATGAGTTGAACACTGTGACTTATGGTCTTAGGAGTTCACCTTATCATGCTCAACGAGTCCTGAAACAATTGGTAGTCGATGAGGGTGACAGGTATCCTAATGCAGCCAAGGTAATTTCAGATTGTATTTACGTGGATGATGTGGCTACAGGTTGCAATACCACAGATGATCTTCTTCAACTTAAGCAGGAGGTCATGGAGTTGCTCGCAAGGGGTGGATTCGAACTAGGAAAGTGGAGCTCAAACCATCCTCCGCTTCTTGATGGTCTGTCAGATCAACCCCCTGTTGAATTGTGCAACGACGCAACTGATCTTACTGTGAAGATATTGGGTATGACTTGGGACCCCAAATCAGATGTTTTCAAATATAAAGTACAATCTCCAGACACAGGCACCACCAAACGCAACATTTTATCTGTCATAGCCCGCCTCTATGATCCACTTGGCTATCTGGCGCCTGTGGTGTTCTTCGCTAAGTGCATTCTTCAAGAAACCTGGAAGTGTGGCATCGGCTGGGATGAGGAAGCTCCTCATCATGTGAAGGGTCCATGGGAAAGTTTTCTGCAGGATTTCAATAATCTCTCATATATATCCATACCTCGACTTCTCGTCAAAACCGATACCATTTATCGCATCGTTTGTTTTTCCGATGCTTCGGAAAAGGGCTTTTGTGCCATGGTATATCTCCATGGAACACAGGGTGACACTGCATCCATGTCACTACTTAAAGCAAAAACTCGGCTTGCGCCACTTAAATCTCTTACCATACCAAGATTGGAGTTGTGTGGAGCAGTGCTCCTTTCACAGTTGATCAGTTCTCTTGCCCCTCTTGTTGAGAGCCTCAACATCTCTTCTACTGTATGCTTTACTGACTCAACTATCGTTTTGTCATGGCTGAAGACACCAGTGCATCAGCTCCAAACCTTCGTTTCCAACCGTGTACAACAAATTTTGAGTGTCACCTCTGTGAACTGGTGGTACCACATCAGGGGCGCTGAGAACCCAGCTGACGTTGGCTCTCGAGGCGTTCTTCCTTCGGCATTGATCCACCATGACCTTTGGTGGTCGGGTCCAACCTGGTGTTCATCTTCCCTTGAACATTGGCCTGTTACACAGAATATCGAGGACATTGTTGTCCCAGAGCTGAGGCCAGTGAAAAGCCTTGCTCTTGCAACTGTTCAGAGTGTGAATCCCATACTGACATGGGCCGAGCGTTGTTCTTCCTTTCTTCGTATCGTCAGGGTTCTTGGATACATACGTAGATTCATCTCCAACTCTCGTATTCCCAAGCGTAATAGAAGGAAGCGCAGGATTGGTCCACTTTCATCCAAGGAGTTCCATCACGCACATGTAAACTTTGTAAAGCTCCTTCAACTCCAGTACTTTCCTGAAGCTTATAGGAAGCACGAGGACAATGCCTTGTCTCTTGAGTTGCGCCGCCTCTCCATTTTCTTCGACCATGAAGGAGTCATCAGAGTGGGAGGACGACTTTCTAAAGCACCTTTATCTTCAGATCAGCGACACCCTATATTGTTGCCTTCTCGCTCACATTTCACACAACTTGTAATTGATCATCTTCACAAAGCAAATCATCACCCTGGGCCTAATGCGTTGCTTGCCTTCATCAGGCAGCAATATTGGATACCGCGCGCCAGGAATCTTGTGAGACTGCACAAGATGAAATGTGTGACTTGCACAAGGTACAGCAGAGCATTTGTTCAACCACTCATGGGCGATTTGCCAACATCCAGGATCAAAGGAGTGCGCGCATTTTGGCACTGTGGAGTCGACTTTGCAGGTCCTTTCATCTGTCGAGAATCATCACGTCGCAACGCTAAAACCCACAAATCTTACATGTGCCTCTTCATCTGCATGGCATCTCGCGCTGTTCATTTGGAACTCTGTACCTCACTTTCAGTTGAATCCTTTCTCGACGCTTTTGACAGATTTATTGCAAGACGTGGCATACCAGCTAGAATGTTGTCTGACTGTGGGACCAACTTCGTTGGAGCATCAGGTTATCTTCGTGAGGCGAGAGATTGGATCAACGACCCTAAGCATCAGTCATCAATAGTCAACCACACATCTCACTTATCTATAGAGTGGAGTTTCAACCCTCCTGGATCACCCCATTTTGGGGGGAGTTGGGAATCTGCAGTAAAGTCTGCGAAGACCCTCTTGCGTAAAACGCTCGGAGATCGACCGTTCACTGAGAGTGAACTCCATACGATGTTCGTGAAAGTGGAGGGCATTCTGAACTCCCGCCCACTCATGCCACTTTCAGATAGTCCTGACGACGCAGAGGTTCTCACGCCTGGTCACTTCACTATAGGGCAGGCCATCAATGCGCTCCCGGAGCCTGACCTTTCAGATCTTGCTGCCAACCAGTTGAATCGTTGGCAACTGTTACGCGAGCGGATACAACACTTTTGGAACAGATGGAGAGATGAATATCTCAGTTCACTCCAAACTCGCAGCAAGTGGACCAAACAAACTGTTAACCTAAAGGTTGGTGACTTGGTTCTTGTAAGAACTACACAGACATCTCCTGCACATTGGCCGATGGCGCGTATTTTGGAAGTACATCCAGGCAACGATGCAACTGTTCGTGTTGTCACTCTCCGCACCTCCAAAGGCATTTTTAAGCGGTCTTCGGTGAATTTAGTTTTGTTGCCGATTAACGCCCTTTAAACCCAATAGATTCTGAATGGTCAAAACTCAGTCAAAATAGGGGGGAGTATGGTCATGCCGTTTACAATATATTTTTGACTTACGTTCTTTGTTCATGACATTTTGCTTCATGTCTTCCCAACACTATATTTTCTCGTAACTATTCACATTAGGATGAAGTAAAGTTGACATGCCACAACCATTAGCTTCTTATCATAACTAATGATAAGTACCCATGGTGGCATCGTTCATTCAGTAGCTTTGGGAATGTCTACTCCATGTTCTATACTTCCATACTTGTTTGAGGTGTTTTTTCTCACCGCAATTTAAATGCCATACTGTAATAATATATTCAATATAAATTACCTGTTTATTTTATGAATGTCAGTGTATTGTTTAATACCGCAAATGTGAAAGAAAAAGGTTGAAAGTGTTTGTGCGGTGCCTTCCGGATTCGTGACGTCACATCGCGAATTCGTCTGGATTCTTCTGTTGGAGAGCGTCGCCATTACCCCTTTTCGTTTTCGCTCGAACTGTTCAAACCCATCTCGCCTTTTTGCAAATTTAATCTTCAATCGTTGGATGCTTAGCAGTTTAAAGTTGTCCGGGTTCCTTCATATCACGGAACGGATAATTCTGAGCATCAGGTGGTGCGTTCTATCGTCTGGCGACTTCGTCGTGGGCGATTTTCTCTTCGCCTTGGACGGCGTATCTTGAGGCTTTCCTGGAGTGCAGGTGGCCGATCTACCTCAACGTTCAACGCCACAGCTGGAGGCGGATGACATCGAGTATCTCGCTGTACTACGTCAACCAAAGTATTTTCGCCGCACCATTGTAAGTTGCACTATCTACATACCTACCACCTTTCTTGCAATACTTGGGATTTGGGTTCGATCTACACCCCCCCACTACCATCGTTTGGAAACCACGTTTCACCATCGTCGTTTCAACGGATTCAGCAACATTTTTTCTATCTCCAAGACTTTAAATTCAACCAACATCAATTGCAACCGCTATAGGCTTGATACTACTGCCTATTATAACATTATAACTATTACACTATTGAATTTTGTATTGTCTGAAGAGCATTTTGCATTGCATAGTGGCCACTTGATAGGTAGGACGCAAAGTAGGAAGGCATGTTGAGTACCTTCATTATAGCAATTTATTTTTTTGATACGATTGTATTCATTGGCATCTACCTACACCTCAAACAACAATTTCAATCGTTTCCTTCCAACGTTAAAGGGAGGTGGTCCTTCGTAGCTAACAATAAATTAATATAGGTATTAGGTATTTCAGTATCACATTCATCATTTCCATCAGACGGCAGGTAATTGGTTCCTTCAAGTTTTCCACATACCTAGTCTCTCTTTTTGTGGACTTAACAATTTATTCTTAAAGGACCCCGCCTGCGTCGACAACTTCTTTCACGAATACAAAGCTTCCCTACCTTCGGTAGTGAGGAAGCAATACAAAGCTTCCCTACCTTCGGTAGTGAGGAAGCAAAAACAGATTTTTTATAGGTGGATCTTTCTGCTGATAGAAATAGATCGGGCTAAGGAAGCTGGGAGGGATCGCAGTAAGTATAAATGGTAAAATTTTATAGCAGGTGTTGCCATCGACGTGACGACGTGTGATTCTAGCAAGCTCTGGTCCTAAAGCCCTAACACCTGTAGGCAATTATTACTTTGTATTGTTATAACATATACCCTGCAAAAGCACTGGTAATGGTATGAAAACGTTCATGGGAACTGCACCGACGTCAAAATAATTCACACCTCTCCTCGGAAACTCCAACACCAGCTATTTCCCTCTCTGTGCCAACAGATCAAACGCTTACATGAGTTACAATTTAATACATCTCGCCAACTTTGTGGGCTACGCAACCCGACATGCGCCCGCAAACTTTCCGCTCTCAAACTCGGACGTTGCGGTTTGAATCGAGCGTTGAAGGAACTGGGTTACATTTCCTCCGGCTTCTGTTACCGACTCAACTCCTTGCGACTTGAATATCAAGCGGATCATTCCCGGTTCAGCGAAAATGCAATGATGGTTGGAAAGACCTCATGGCCCCGAATATTAATAACGTGTAAATGGGTGGGTTCAAAGTGTTATTTTCCTACGGAAATACCGTGCAAAATGAACATTTGCTTGAATCTATAGCTTAGGTGCTAGTTGGCAAGCGATGGAATTTCTACCGTTAAAAGTAAGTTGCAGGAAAATACATGTTCATTCCAGTAATCCGCTGATCAGAAAGCAGAGTTCATAATTGTGTTTTCTTTGAAAATTCCATATTGCACCAAGTTGTTGACGACGTATTATTGTGAAATAAAGTAGGGAATGTTCTAATGGAATAACCTGTTCGCATTTCTACCCTGTCATTTAAATATAATTTAAAGTTATTAATTAACTAAAATATATTGATATTTATTAGATATGAATCCACGCACCACTTACGAACCGGATTCGATCTCAACCCTTTTCGTATTCAAAATATTCCAAGATCCATAGTCCTTTTCCCTTTCATTGCCCAGCGTTTACGACAACACAATCACACTTAATAACACTGCTTAATTGATAACAATGTTTAGCCCAACAAGTAGGTAGTGACCTATCTGTTATTTCCTTTTATTTCTAGTAGTTTTTTTTAAACTTGGGAGTGAAGATTATCTTGCCAATTTGACAAAATTTACTTTATGAGTGGATTTTTGGTTTATTATTTTCAATAATGAACCTTTGGAATCGACCAAGAAAATTTTTTTTTTAACACCCCCTCAAAATTTGATGGTTTACGTTTCAAGGTACGTAGAATCCAAAAATCGAATAAAAATTTGGCCGTCCGTCCGCCGTCCGCCGTACGCGGCACTTTTGCCACTTAGTATTGACCGATTTTGATGAAATTTTGTATGTAGGCTCCAATTGGAGTCTAGTTGTGCCCCGAAGATTTTGGTTGATGTAGATCACTTCTAAGGGTTCCAAAATCAATTTTGAAATTTTCAAAACGCCCTAACTCAAAAAATTTAGATATAAAGGTATTGTTTTCCCTTCAATTTAAGATTCTATAGAATTTTTAGAATTTTTTGAGACCACCCGGAGGTCTGTAGGACAAATCGTTCGCTCACTACGAGAATTCAAAGTTTGGACGTACGATAAATCAGAAACACGAGTGTGAATCGCAAAAGAGGCCGTATCTCCGTTCAAATTAAAGCTGACCGAAATGCGATCGACGTTTTTCTTCAAGTTGGTTGGTTGGTGGCTTTGCAGACGAGTGATCGATGTAGAAAAATAAAAAATAATAAACCTTGTGTAATAATTTGCAGCGTTTTACCAATCAGGACCCCAAAAATGGTTCTTTTAAGGCACTGGAAAGATAAGAAATTTTATGTTCTTTCCACCAGTGCTCTTATTTTCACAATTTCACGGTAAATTGAGGCAGTAATGGCAATTTTAGTAACGCAAAGTCGAAAACACGAGGAAAAAAATTTAAAAAAAAACATGAAAAATCCAAAAATTAAAAAAACCCGAAGTTTTTTGGTCCTCAACATTGGACACCCTGTGTTGGTCCAAAATAAAATGAAAATGAATTTTGGGAATAAAAAAAATCCGCAAAATTGTTAATAGTGTGGAGAGATCACTTACTGCAACAAGGCGACTGTCTCTGAGCTCGTTCCCAGTCTAGGAGCGTAGAACCTAGGAACTGCTACAATTGCGGTTTCGTTATTGTTAACCCTAGTTAGGTTCACAATCCCGTAGGTAGGGTTCAATTTCTGAATGTTAGAAAAGCTGCTTGTCGCTCTTCTTCAGAAGTTTCGTTGAGGAGGCTTGCCTTTTGATAACTTCATTAAGGTTGATATCACAAAGTCTAACTGAATACTTCCAGTATTAATTTAATAAATATAGATTCATTGAAAGATAGAATACCAATGTTAGAATGGGGTGTCTTGAATAATTGTATGTTCTTCTTGCTGGTCGGTTAATTAAACTATACATTTTTATGAATTTGAATAGTGATCCCGCCGCGATGTTATTGACATTCGCCATTGGTTCTAACATGAATAGTAAAGTTTGGGCAAAATGTCAGTGGAAATTTATTGCAGCAATAAGTGAAACACTAATGAGCAGTTCAAGCTCTCAGCATTCGTTTTACGACCCACAGAAATAAAGGTTTATTATTGTAAAGGGTGGTAGGTATCAATCTACTGATTTCTATAGACGGACGCCTACATTCGTACAGTCATGTATGCGTGACAAAATTCTCTTCACTCTGCTGATCCGATCATGAAAAAATTTATTCGGGAGGTACCGATTCAATTTCATTGAGAAATTGTAAAACTCAAGTCACATTCATAGAACATTTTAGAGTTAGAAACATAATTGACAGAGAGTGACTGGCCAAGAATGGCGAATGAGCTATTTTAATTTTGAAAGTTTTCATTCCGAATCCGATTCGTGATTGCAACAGTTAACTCAGTTTATTTTTGTATTTTCACACCTGTTGTATTTTGTTGTAGTTATTATTATTTATTTTATTTTTTGTTTTTGTTTAAGGGGGTTTTAGTTGTAGTCGTTCATTCCTCGTTCCGGGTTAGTATTTTCCTAAATTTTAGGGGCAAAACTCTGAAAGTTGTAGCTAAATTTGAAATTTTCAAGGATTTCAATTACTGTTCGATTTTGATGACTCCGGCGGCAATCTTTCAGTTTTCCCAATCCCTAGGACCTTGCATTAATGAATTTCTAAAATCTTCAAAAATTTAAAATTTAGCTACAACTTTTAAAGTTTTTGTCCCTTCAATTTAGGAAAATACTAACCCGGTACGAGGAACGTACGGCGACCGACTGATGCCCCATGAGAGCTCAATTGAAAAGTTCGTTAATCTTCACATTGTCGGATCTAGTTTTCTCATTTCGTCAAATATCATTTATCTTCTAACTTTTAAATATTTTTGGTCGTCATTATTTAGTAGTCAGATTATCAAATGAATTAAATTGACATCGTTGTTGGTCATCACTGAACCTTCGAGCTAATTTAATTCACCGGATTTGCATATTTGGTTCGTACGTGGAAATGACGTGCACTAAGAAGGGATTTTCTGTTTAATCCTGTTCCCTCCACACCAGTGACCCACCTTTTCTACCATGTGCAATTTTAGATATGAGTGAAGGATGTTGAAGTCTTGAAGTGAACGGGGATATTGCACAAGATTTTGTTTACAGTCTCATCCCATCTCCTGTTTTGAATGGGTATATCTACCGACTCTCTTCCCGAGATTTCGAGCCATCGAGCTATGAGATTGGAGGGGAAAAATCCTCAGAATCCCATCGAGGCGGAAGTAATTCCCATTGTCGAGAGAGAGATGTGGGTGATAGATACTAACTGACGGGTTTTTTTTGTTGCACAATAGGGCCGATAAATAGCCCGCTTTTCTGTATAACATACGTTGAGCCTCGTTCTGGCTTTTCCCCAGTTTGAAGGGGCGGTCGCGAGGGGAAATGAATGTTAGGGGATTGAAAAAATGAGCATCAGCAGGCAGGGGAAGGGGAGTTGCGCAACATACATTGGCTGACAAGACATTTCCGTTCATACAAATTATTGTGTATTTGAGGCCTGTTCTGAGGTGCTGTTGGGCCCCCACCTCGGGGCACTTTGGTTTTTAGTTTAATTGTCAATATTGTTGCTGTTTTTGAGAATGACTTGATTTGAATACGTTGAAATAGTTTTCAATAAAATGTATTTCTTTTACCCAATATCCATAGTTGTGTACCTTATTTGTGTTTCCCTAATGTGAAAGTCAGTGATCAATGGTGTTCACATGCACTTACAGGCAATAAATACTATATTATTCGAAGGCGGCCAAAATGCCGCCCTGCGACCATCGGTGTGAGCCCAGATGGTGCGCCAGCCCGAAGGTGAACGTTCTTTCCAACGATGCCCTTATTTTTACATTCACTGGGTAAATTATGGTCTACATTTAACTTTTATGGTTCTTTTAGTGATATAAGGTCAAAAACACGAAAAAAACCTTCAATCTGGAAGAAACTTGGAAAAACATGGCTACGAGACATTTTTTGTTGGAAATACCTTGTAGAGTCCATTAAAGGTTGGACACCTTGGGAGTGTTCACTCTGTATACATGATTGAAAAGTAAACCTCACATGGTATTTTCAACATTATAAAATAATGAACTCGATGTCGTAATTGACAACAATTTCGTGATGGCTACCTGGCCTGTTTGGCTCATCACGGCGCAGTGTTCCACGGACTTACATATCCATCAACACTCGTCGGTGTTGCACGTAGCCGGAACCTTCGTGTAGGGTGATTCCACTAAAAGTAACGAAATTTTGTCTTTTGGTTCATTATTTCCAATAATCAACCTTTGGAATCGACCAAGAAAATTATTTTTAACCCCCTCAAAATTTGTTGGTTTACGTTTCAAAGTACGTAGAATCCGAAAATTGAATAAAAAAGCCGTACGTCGTACGCGGCACTTTCCTCACTTAGTATTGACCGATTCTAATGAAATTTGGTGTGTAGGCTCCATTTGGGGTCTAGTTGTGCCCCGAAGCTTTTGGTTGATGTATGTCACTTCTAAGGGTTGAAATTTTGAAAACGCCCTAACTCAAAAAATTTAAATATATAGATATTGTTTTTCCATCAATTTATGATAGTATAGAATTTTTTGAGACCACGCGGAGCCCTGTAGGACAAACCGTTCGCTCCATATGAGAATTTAAGGGTTGGACGTACTATAAATCAGAAACACGAGTGTGAATCACAAAAGAGGCCTAATCTCTGTGCAAATTCAGCTGAACGAAATGCGATCGATGTTTTTCTTCATGTTGGATGGTTGGTGGCTTTGCAGACGAGTGATCTATAGAAAAATAATAAAACATTTTGTAATAATTTGCAGCGTTTTAGTAACGGGGGTGTACCCTCACTAAGTGAATAATCTGTACTGCTGGTGTATAGGTTTCATTCTTACAAGAGAAAAGAACCTGTAACCGACGGAAAACACTCAATAATTTACCAAAGACATCATAACTTTTTAGGACGTCCCACAGTAAGACTTGGGCGTTCTTATGCGATCGATCTGGGGTGAAGTTGGACAACACTCAACAGAAAAAAAAAATAACCACACAGTAATCCGTTTTAGACCATTCTGAATCCAAATCCGCGAAAAAAAACCATAGGTGTATGTCTGTGTGTGTGTGTGTGTGTGTGTGTGTGTGTGTGTGTGTATAGGTGTGTGTGTGTGTGTGTGTGTGTGTGACAAAATCTTGTGTCGTCTGCACAGCCCTTAGTTCTCAACCGATTTTCCTGGTTCTTTTTTTGTTCGACGCGGAAAACTATCTAGTTGTGCACTACGTCGCCAGAATTTCGAATTTTGCCTTTTAAGGGGGGAAAAGGGGGGTTAATGCTCAAAAAACGTGCGTTTTTGGGCATAATCTTGTGTCGTCTGCCCAGGCCTTAGTTCTCAACCGATTTTCGTGGTTCTTTTCTTCTTCGACGCGTAAAACTATCTAGTTGTGCACTACGGCGTCGGAGTTTTGAATTTTGCTTTTTAAGGGGGGGAAAGGGGGGGTTAATGCTTAAAAAACGTGCGTTTGCGGGGGTAATCTTGTAAAATCTGCCTAGGCCTCAATTTCCAACCGATTTGCGTGTTTCTTTTTTGTTTGACTCAAATAACTTCCGAGTAGTACATGATTTTACCAGAGTACCAAAATTTGCAAGGGGAGGGGATGGGTGGGGGTATAATATTCACAAAATATCAGATTTTTCAATATTTCGGTTCCTTTACTGCTTACTAATTGTATCTAAGCTTTGAAATCGAGGAAAAATTCTCATTATACCTCTGGATTTTCATGAATTATTCTCTGTGCCACCATGGAACTAATAGTGGTGCCACCATGGTGCCAGGACACCATAAACCGCATATTTCGTGGGTTTTTTTTTGTGTTTCACCTTGAATACGGACGTTAACCTCGACGGACTGCCTATTAAAACTAATCAATGAAACTTCAATGTTAAGACGTATTTCCGCTTTGGTGCCAGACTGGCACCATTGGTGAGTGGAATGGGGGGGGGAAGGTGAACTCGAATTCGCATGTTGGGTATCGTAGATCATGGATTTTAAAATGCTCTTCAGATTCGAGGCTCCCACGCCGCTAGAAATGTTAAGGTGGATAAGGGTGAGGGGGGAGGGGGGGGTCACTATTTCTTATCTAAAATAATAAATAAATTACATCGAGTGAAACAGTTTTATTGCTTACCAGCTGGTTAAACTGATCTAATGCTTATCCAATGGGACGTCCCCTGGAATGCATGCATTACTAAACAATATGTTTTAAGCCCAGAATCCGCCACTTCTATTTGAATCACCTTGTAGGAAGTAGTGAAGCAAATGCGAGCATTCAACGCTCACCCACAAGTCAATATAGAGGATACTCACTTCAAATTGGTGGAATTTAAGGATAGCATTTGCAATAGTTTAGTAATTAAGACTAGTTTAGAATCCTACTAGATGTAGCCTGTAAACAACGATCGTCATTTTCCTGGCAAACGTTTTTTCCCCCACACGGCATTTCGATTTTTTTTAAATATGCGTCACTTGAGTTTCAAACTACATTATTATAGGGAAAGATTTCAACATTATAAGGAACCAACATCCAGGTATCCTTTGGACTAGAGGCCTCATGTAATCACAAATAAACTTCATTTAAGGTAAGTTCGTTTAATAGTAAAATTACATAATGGCACCCAGTCCTTGATGTCATTAACCTGGTAGTTGTTTAGAGTAGGATCCACCAACCTGCCTCAAAGTTTGCGCGGAGGTAGGTATTCTCAGTAAGTGAGAAAATTGCCAGTTTTCCACATCAAACAACTTGGTGAAGATTTTGAATGGTGCGAAGTGAATAAGAGAAAAGTAACTCAGTAGTAGTTGAATTGACTCTTGTAATAAACTATTGGTGACCAAATATCGCTTAATTATAGTTAAGTCAATTAAACAAACAGAAAATGGTTTTAATCTTGTTTCAAATTAGCCACGAGTAAAAACAATATAAACATGTTAATAAACCTCAAATTCAGAAAAAACATCGAACAATAGAAAAAAATTGCCACGACAAATCCAATAGCTATAAAATTAGAATGAATCCATTTCCTTTTCCAAAACTGGGGCTGCGACTCCGTAGGGTACAAGCCTTCAAACCTGTGTTAGAATGTTAATGAAAAATCAGTAAAAAGGGCACACCATTCTGGTAAAGGCACAACATTCTGGTAAAGGCACACCATTCTGGTACTATGGATTATTGGATACTGACAAACCGTATAGTTTTAAGAAATTCACACACGCGCTTTTTTTAGTCGGACAACAATAGAGTCTGTAGAGGTGTCTTAACTCCCTAGAAGTTCATCAAAATCCGTTTTTTTTTTTTTTTTTTTTTGACAAACCGACTGACCTGGAACCAAAATTGTTCAAGAAGTTCGAAAACAAAAAATGCGATTGCAATTTTAATTTTGGAGGAATTAATCTGTTTTTGGCTTGCTGCATGAACACCAAGCTATATTCTCTCTTATGACCAATGCTAGGAAAAACCCGCCCTTTTCTAAAATGAAAGTTTCTTGAAGTTCTCTCATATCCCAGGAGTAACTTTGGAAGTAGTTTTATTATCTAGAAGAAACCCTATTCTTCGCATATTCCTGTACACTTTCACATCGCTCTTACTATGACTTCCCATGTTGTATATTATCAACTAATTTCATGCCTATACAAAATTTTAACTGTTATTTAAACAGTTGAAATTTTAATGTTAGTTGTTGTGTCAGTTGTTGTTGTTAATATTAGTTGTTGTTTTTTTTACTGTTTTGTTTAACTGTTTTTTTGTTTTTGTTAGTGAGGCAGCTAAAAAAATGTTTATTAATAAATAAGAGATTATCCCTTTGAAACAACAAATAACTGGTTACTTACTAGGGAAGAAGTGTAATTGAAGTTGTTCTGATATTGAAACCCTGGAGAGAACGGAAATTCCGTTTGATAAGTGGGAGGGCCGTAATTGGTTCAGCCTGATGAAAAATGAATTGTAGTCGATTTCCATTATCAAGAGATCCCCTAGGCCCACTTGTTGAAAAATGAGTGATAAATTATGTTAAGGTAGATGAAATGAATAAATCGATGCCACCACCATCTTGAAATAATTCTGATGTATTCTGAGAACAGGAGATTGCGTGACTTGTATTAATTTGAGTCGAGGAACTTTTCAAGTCGAGACTATTCAAGTCATCTCCGGCCTCCGTAATGTAGGTAAAGAGAGATTTTCTCAATGACGTAACCACCTCCTTCCGATCATTTTTAATTATAAATCACCAGGTTTATGTTCTACCTAGAGAGCCACGACAGAATTTTTTGTAACATAGGTATGAATGATTTGATCATACAGTATTGAGTATTTACCTATGCAACTTATTCAGACAAAATAACTGTCATAAAATTTACATGAATGAATAAATCGTGAAGTAGCAGGAGAAATTGAACTTTTAAACGATCATTTCAATCCTCATTCAGAAGCGTGCTGCCCCTTCACCAGTTAACACAGAAGCAGTATAAATTGAATATGCCAGTAGTGGAAGGACCCAAGTGCGAAAATACCCACTTCTCAGGAGAAGCAAAAAACTGCTTGGATCAACAAAAGCGCGTGATATTGACCCTGTTTTTTTCTTTTTTCTTTTTTTTTTTTCTTTTGGTACGTCAATGAAACTTATATTCAAACATCATTGAACTACCGCAAAGTGTTGAGGGGGATAAACAAAAATAAATTGTCAATTTTCTAAACTTACTGCCATTTACCATTGGATGACGTGGGCATGTAAAAAATAAAGACTGAATTTAATGAAATACATTTACATGAACGAATAACACATTAAATATTATCATTTTGCATTTCTGAAATTATTTTCATTTCTTTCGAATTTGGGGCCCATCATGATAAAATTGAATCACTCAGTTGAGAAACCGCGAACTAGGAATTTAGGAACATTGAAAATGCCTAATCAACATAAGTTTGTTGTTTATTGAGGAAAAATTAACTTTGATTAACGGACATGCCCCCGGAGACCCTAAATCTAGTGATGAAGGGAACTATCTACACGAAACGCTCGGGTGGTGGAGATAATTATTTGACGCGAGAACTTAGTTCCTTTCAACCCGAGATGATGAGTCTTGCTCTGAGGAAAACTTGAAACTGCAATTTGAAAAAATGAATTTTTCGTATTTAGTTCCCTTCACCACTCGCATATTGAATTGGAGTTTATGACCTGTTCTGTGTATTAAACGATAATAAACATACGAAATCTGTTGAATACCTACTTATAATATCAAATTTTATCAAACTTCAATTTATCCATCATCAAACAATACAGTTCTGAAAATAATATACAGCAGTATTTAATATTAAATCTAGAGGAAGAAGAAAAAAAACTATTAAATAAAAAGACAGGAAAATTAGTTATCAGAACCCCTCTCATTATAAAGCTCACAATCAGACCTTTAATTTGAATATACACAAATGGCCCGTCAACGACTCACAGGAAGTCACAGGGGATGTAAAGTTAATGGGGACCAATCTTCTCGAAAACGGCAACCACATTCTTCGACTACTTTCGTAAAATTTCGACACTTTTAACAAAACAAAATGAAATCTGTTTGAAATTGGACCACCTCGGTTACTGGTAGAACAGTTTCAAAAAGAATCAGGCAGATTGGTACCAGAATAAAGAACTGCAAGGTGTTCGGACATACAAAAAATAAATAAAATCGTTGTCCCACGACTCACCGAATAGAGAACCTCCTCCGTCGCGCGCCCACAGCGCTTTGAAGTCGGTCAAACATGCACAATCAGGTCGAAAGCAAAGATAGGCTCAGCCTGAGGCTGTCTGCCGGAGTTGGCCCAACTGGGAACCTTGTTAATCTAAATATTATGTAAATTAGCAACGTCAAAATCAAATTGCAACAAAAAAGAAAAGTTGAAAACAGATTAATACAAAATTCAGAAATTAAGTAGGTATTGAAACAAAAAACAAACGGCAATATTCATAACAGGAGTTCCACCAATTAACCTTTTCTCACCAATTAAACTCCTGGGCCAGTAACCTTTGATAGTACCAGACAGTACGTGCGCAGTTAGCCAGCTCACCCCAATTTTCCTTATTTTCTAGATAATTTACAAAATTGACTTTTGTGATTTCAACAATTCCAAAATATTCAACACTGTACTCTGCTAAGATCGGGCAGATAGCTATAAAATGAAAAATGTCCTCCTTTTTGCTATGATTGCATGGAGAGCAATCTACACGCTCACGATCCCAACCAAGGCGATTGTTTAGAGCGACCCTGTCGAACCGTATTTTCAAAATCCATCTAAGATTCGACAATGTAAGATCCGGGCTCTGCTGATGATTGAATATATCAGCGACCACCACCACGTACGGGAGGAAGATGATGCCCGAGATAACCAACCCCTTCTGAACTCAGTGCTGATTATCTCAAGGAGACACTCAGCCAGTTCCCTGGAAATTGAGCCATCAAAACTCTAAACAGAGAGCAGTCGTATCTCACCTCCAATCTCCCCACCAGGAGATCCCCAGTGAGAGCACGTCCTCAGCCACCAAGCTCGGAAATCTGTGAGCTGGCAACTTTAAAACTTTTTCGATGTAGCCAAAATGAAGGTCTAATCAGTGAAGAAAGAGAGGAAAAACACCCGTCGACTGATACAAAATAATTTGGGGTCGCAGGTGGAAACCAAAATACCTTCGTGAGGTAATACCTCTAAACCCTCGCTGTCATTATTCCCCATACCTGGGCACAATGCGTAGATATAGCCCTAGTTGCCTAAAGGAACACGGACCATTTGGAGGAGAGAGATACTGCATTATTAGCAATTAAACCGGGCCAAATACAATTTAAACTGTATTTTGCCGCCGCAACTTTATTTCTGATGTAAAGAATATAAGTCAACCGCGGTGAAATAAATAATATAGCACTATATTTATGTAGAACTAAGAGTGACAATGTTTATTGTTCATTTTACATTAATCATCGCAATAAAATACGTTCCTACACTTCGAACACAACATCAATAAAACAATATTTATCACTAAATTTACTTCGGTAACGGATTCATAATAGCTATAGGAATGATGTATAATTTTTCAATTTGTACTGGTCCTTCGAGTAGCCTCCACTGGGTAACCTTTCACCGATTCCAACATCAACATGTATTTGTAAGTGAGGTCAGAAAAAGTCATATCTGTCGTGAATTTGAATCGCCTGATGAGCATGGACAGGATGATTTTCACTGAAAGGTGAGAAAACTTCTTTCCTGCAATGAAACGAAACAATCGATCAAAAAAGTTGAGTCACTTTTGACGGTAACTGTTGTATTTGATGGTTGAAACTTATAAATTTACCTGGACAGGACCGCGCTCCTCCACTGAATGGGAAAAATGCTCCTTTCGGTCTCTTGGCCACTTTTTCGGGCAAGAAGTGATCCGGATAAAACTCTTTCGGCCGCTCATAATAGTTGGGGTTCATGCCGACTTCGTGAGAAGCGAAATTGATGGTCGATCCAACTGGGAATACGTAGCCCTCTGAAAGTGAGTAAGTCACACTTAAATCACACTCGTATTTTTAAAAATTAAGTAAATTTACAGATTTTCTAAGTTGGAAACGTCTGACTAGTTGAACAGTTATTATACTTATAGTTATAATAACTCCTCTAAGAAAATTACTGGAAACATGATATTCAAGATCATGTTGAAGCCTGCTTCAACAAATAGGACAGAATAGTTTTGGTTTATTATTTTCAATAATAAGCCTTTGGAATCGAGCAAGGAAGAACAAATTTTAACCCCCCCTCAAAATTTGATGTTTTACGTTTCAAGGTACGTAGAATTTGAAAATCCAATAAAAAATTTTCAGTCCTTCCGCCTTTCGCCGTACGCGGCACTTTTCTTAGTAACACTGGACCGATTTTTGATTATTTTTCAACTCAGCTCCAACCGTTATAAAATCATTGAGCAACCAAATCGAAGCAAACCCCAAACTTTCCTCCCGATTTTATGACAAAAAGTTCCTGAGAACTAGATGCTTGAGAGAAATCACGTTTGTGCGTTGTAGGTCCGAGTGCAATCAACTTCGTAAAGGACCGACTCACAGTAGGGCGAAAACGAAAGAAACCGCTTATAAGTAGAATTTTGGAAGTCAAGATTTCTCTAGAAAGAGTAGAAAGAGGTTTGTTTTCCTTCAAAGTCAGTTCCCAACGGCTAAGTTGATGGGTACACCGTAGAGATTTTGGTTTGATCATGAAAAAATGTGAAAAATCATTTCACGTATGTATCTTGAAAATTACAAGATAAATAAATCTTCAAGATAAATACGTCTCTGAAGCCCAAGAATGCGAGCGTATGCAGCAAACTAATGCTGGAGGAGTTTCTAGATAGGTAGAGGCTTCCTCAAATCGTGGAAATTTAGGTGCGAAAGGTGAAAGTTGAGCTGTGCAAACGATGTATGAAAAGTAAAACTCGTCAATATCTTGAAATCGCTGTTTTTTTCAGTCGCCTGGTAACCATATCAATTCTTGACGCAAAATTGTGAAATTTCCCTAAAAACTGCACCAAAATCTCAGCTTTCCAACGGTGTAATAAAAAATATTTCACAGTCGAATTTAAGGTAGAAACATTTGTTTGAACGCGCAAAAACGTGCATTATTATCAACGAAATGGACATTTAGTCGAGAGGACTCCGGGGTCTTCACCGCCGCGGCTCCTCCGAAGCACGGAGTCCTGCCGTCTAACCGTCGATTTCGTTGAAAGAATGCTCGTTTTTCCGAAATCAAACAGAAATTTCTCCCTTAAATTCGATTGTGAAATATTTTTTTAGTACACTGTTGGAAAGGTGAGATTTTGGAGCACTTTTGAGGGAAGTTTCACAATTCTGCGTCAAGAATTGATATCGTTACCAGGCGACTGAAAAAACAAGCGATTTTAAGATTTGGATGAGTTTTGCTTTTCATATGTCATTTGCACATCTCAAAACTACTTTAAAAAATGTTACTGGGCATCAGAAATATTGAAAATTTAAAGCTGTTTTCTATGGATTTCTTAGATTTGAGCCAACTCTTGAATTGAAGGAGTTATGGTATATTTATTGAGCAAAGATCAAAAACACAAAAAAAAATTCAAAGTGAAAAAGAAGGCATTTTTAATGGAGATACAATTAGAAATTAGTTGTAGAACACGTGGTAGAAAGGTCGTGAACCACTTGTTTTACACCCAGTGTAATATAATATAGCGCAGAAATAGTACATTCTGATACAGAAAACTGATTATTCGTACTTCTACCATAGTATATCAGTTCAAAAAATATATATTTGGACCATCTCAAAGAAAAATATATATTTAAAAGGAATTGATCATCATTTTACATTTCATCAATATTTTTACCAGTTTTCACGTGTTTCTTCTGATCAAACAAAAATCTCTACGGTCTACTCATCTTAGCTGTTTGGCACTGGCTTTGACGGCAAACAAACCATTCTTTACCATCACTTGGACCAAATCTCGACTTTCAAAAAATTTTACCTATAAACGGTTTTTAATGTTTTCGCCCCACTTTGCGACTGGGCACTAGCCCGCACAAACATTGAAAATTTCATCAAAATCGGACGGAGATTTTGTACAGGTTTGCTAGAGACTAAGTGTTGATCACCTATAAAAAACAGGTAAAGGACCAAAATAGCATAAAATGCATTAAAAAGTACAATGCAAGTAAAAATGTCAACTTCAACATGGGGAATCTTCAACTGGGAATCCTTGTTCCTGGGATTGCACTTCGTTTCACGTGTCTTGCAATAAAACGAGCTTGCCCAGAGTGCGCCATTAACCCATTTCCGCCGACTGTGCCAGATCTGGCACGACGAAAGGGGTGACTTTTACGATTTCCTGTTCATACCTGCAGGATCATGAACAATCCTACTCTGTGCCTTCCACTTCAGCAGGTCCTCATGCGATTCCCCTCCGATTTTCATTCGCTTTTGAGTCTTTGTCTAGGCATGAGTGAAGTTTGAATTAAACCAGATTCTACCGAAGAGAATAACCCGACTTTGCGCTGCTGTAAGCACTCTAATCGTGTATACTAATACTTTTTCTCTCAACTTTCCATGAATTCTTGTTATTTATGGTCATTTGAAGGAATCAAAACAATTTTTTCATTTTCGACTTCTTTTGGTTGGATTTGGCGTCCTTGGAAACTCAGGTGTGCCAGATCTGGCACAGTCGTCATATAGTGTCAAAAATTCGGAACTTTTATTGAGAGCTGGAGAGCTGGAGAACGTGGGAATTTAGGCTGTTACAACGATATCACGTTTGCGCATGCCCCCAAAATGATTTCAATTTGGGGGTCATGATTTTCGTAGGGGACCATCTCCACCTCAATTCGCATAATTCCTGGAAATTTCATCGAAATGAGGTGTAAACGTAGAACTTATATCTGTAACAAGGAAATACACGTTTGCACATGCGCAGCGGCGGCTACTATCAGTCCTGGGATAATGATGTTTATAGGGGACCATCTACTTGCCAACCCTCACAATCCCTGAAAATTTCATCGAAATCGGACGAGAATTGTTGAAGTTTTGGCTGTAGCTAGGATTTCATGACAGATACACAGATAGACAGACACGGAACCAAAATTGTTCAGGAAGGTCTGAATCTTAAACGCGAGTGGAAATCTTGATTTTGGAGAACATCTTTTTTTTCAACCTTGAAAAGTGAAAGCAATGCTTCCGCTACCTTGGTAGACTCGAAAGAAAAAAGAAAAGCGAGGCTCAAACCACAAAATATTCTATCACATTTTATAGTGGGGTTGTGATTTGCAACTGGTTGGATAATGAATAGTGTGGTGGCTATTTCTTCCACGAAATATGGACATGAGCCCTAAAGTATGGCTAAGAGGTTCTCAAAAGCAGAAAAGAAAGTAATTTCTGTCACTCAACCACACCTTATCCATCAGTACAATCGTAATATGGGGGACTGATCGCATAGACCAGGACATCAACAGATATAAAATTGGTATTAGAGGGGAAAGTGGTAGTGGCCACTTTTACGTTGCTCATAGACGTTGGTCTCAACAATGCTCGTCTAATATCTGGTGATCGTAAAAGGCCTAAACTGGATTTTATAAACTTTTCTCATGCGTTACAAAGTACCTACCCCCTAAAGCTCATTTGTTCTTTTCACTTGTTCATTTCAAAAAGACGGTTCAAGATGGCAACTATGATGGACAATCTCTTCGATTCGTCCATAAAAACTATTCAAAACGTAATTGAAAAAAGTGGGAATCTCCGCGGAGTGAATCGCGTCGGCTTGACAGAAGCCATTCGTGATTTAACGAAGTTGTTTACTGACATGAAATCTGAAATTGCGGCAATGAAGCGGAAATCTGGTTCGTCGGTACCTTCGGCGCAGCCTGTTCCTGTTTCTTATGCAGAGATGGCCGGGAAAAGGGCAAGTAGTCTGGCTAACCATCCTCTGTTTTCTGTCGTGGTCAAACCGAAAGATGGGTCGCACTTGGCCTCGGATGAAACCCGTAAGTTAGTGAAATGTAAAGTGGATCCCGTGAAATTGGGAATTGGAATCACTCGAATGAAGGCAGTACGTAATGGTGGAATTGTTATTCAAAGTTTTGATAAAGAGGATACGAATAAACTTTGTACGGCAATCAGAAAAAATTGTACGGAGTTAGAGGCTAACGTAGGAGATAAATATAAACCTAGGCTGATTGTGTTCAACGTACCTGAAAATATAAACAAAGACAATGCTGCGGAATTGTTGCGTCAACAGAATGGGGAATGGTTCGAGAATGACAGCTATATTAAAGGTGTCACGATTCTTACAAACCGTGGTGATCCTGGACGTCGGAACTTGATTATTGAGGTTGATCCTCAACTCAGAAAGAAGTTTATTACGGAAAGAATCAAGATAGGGTGGAACGTTTGTCGTTCTGATGATTACCTGTATGTTCGGCGTTGCTATCGCTGCTCAGGATATCATGGTGGCAATTCTAAAGATTGTAAAGAATCCGTGGCTTGTCCGGTTTGTTCTAGGGATCATGATTTGAAGAATTGTAATGAAAAACAGGAGTTTAAATGTATAAACTGCGTTAACTTCAACAAACACGCAACAGTACAGAACCGGGTAGACTGTTATCATAAAGCAATGGATACTCGATGTCCGTCTTATCAATCAAGGTTACAGCGGTTGCGTGAGCTCATAGACTATGGCTGTTGATGACAGTGTAGACACAGGAAGTTGTTTTCGCTGCTTGATGTTGAACATGCAGCACTCCCGGGCTGCAACAGCGAATTTGAACGTAGTTCTATCGGAAAAGCGGATAAATGTTGCTTTTCTTCAGGAACCATATTGTATTGGGAGTAAAATATCTGGTTTTCATAGTACTTGGCGTATTTATGCTGCTGGTAATGATAGAAAAAGAGCAGCTATGCTGGTGACTGATCGAGAAATGGATGCAATGATCAACCTACAGCTATCAGACGAGGATTTCGTGGTGGTGGAGTTATGCAAGGCCGGCTGCACCCCGATAATAGCAGTTAGCGGATATTTCGATCGAGAAAGACGCCTAAATATTGATCTCAACAAAATAGATGCTGTTTTTAATACTTACGGTGATTCAGCACGCATAATATTGGGATTTGATTCGAACGCTCGTTCTGAAGCATGGTTTGATTCTCAAACAAGTGAAAGGGGTGTGGAAATGGAAGATTATTTGTCTTCCAGAAATTTAGTAATCCACAACAATGATCCACATCGGCCAACTTATGATTCGAGAGGAGGTCAAAGTTTTATAGATTTAATTGTCTCCTCTGTCTCACTGGTCCCATATTTGTTGGACTGGGCAGTGTCTGATGACGTGAGTGCGTCTGACCACAGAATGATTACATTTATTGTAAATGAGGCTCGTCAGCGGAATCCTAACCCCATAAGCACAAGAAAATATATGGTGCAGGCTGCAGACTGGGGGAGATTTGACGAGGAGCTGGGTGACCTGGTCCGTCGGATGGTGATGGGTGAAGAAGTGGCAGATCTTGATGGGTTGCTAACAGCCCTATTCCATTCAGCTGTAGATTTCGAGTCAGTGGTGGGTGATTTTGTGAAGGCTATGTCTCTGGCTTGTGATGCCAGCATGCCTGTGTATGAGAATATCAAAAACAACGTAGGTATCGGCTCATCGGCCCCATGGTGGTCCAGGCAAATAAAAGAGCTGCGCAGACGTGTGAATCGGCTTCGTAGGCGCTACCAGAGAACAACCAGGAATGAAGCTCTCAGGAATTTTAGAAAAGAAGAATATTGGACACTGAAGAGAGAATACATTCAGTTTACCGATTCAGCAAGGGTTCTGTCTTACAGGAATTATTGTGAAACAACCGGGAGTGACAATCCCTGGGGAGCCATATATCGTGCTGCAGCTGGTAAGCTCAGGCCTCCACTGACTTTCTCATCACTCGTTAGACCCGATGGGAGTATTACATCTACTTTGAAGGAGACATTGGATGAGGTGTTGAAGGAATGCGTTCCAGAAGATTGTGGTCCTATAACATTGGAGCATGAAATAATGATTGACCGAGCTTCTGAACCAATTGAAAATCCAGACGATTGTCCATTTACGAAGCTGGAGGTAATGAACATCGTGAGTGGTTTTAAAGAGGGTAAGGCTCCGGGAGAGGATGGATTGACTTGTTCTGTAATTAGTAGGGTTCAACAGAAGTTCCCTATGTCATTTCATACAATGTTCAGTGAGTGTCTCCGTCGTGGTATCTTTCCTTGTGTCTGGAAAAGATCAAGTTTAGTCCTGTTGGTAAAACCAGGGAAGGAAAATCTTATGAGTCCTTCCAAGTATCGCCCCATTAGTCTCCTGCCACTGCTGGGAAAGATTTTGGAAAAACTATTAGCTAACAGGCTGATGTACTTTATGCGTGTAAATCATTCGTTGTCGTCGAAGCAGTATGGATTTGAACCTCAAAGGGGTACAACAGATGCTCTGTTGGCCGTCAAGGAGTGGGTAGACCCAAACATCCAGAACCGCGGACATGTGATTTTGGTGTCTTTGGATGTGGCAGGAGCATTTAATTCTGCGTGGTGGCCTGCCATTTTGTGGCAGGTCAGGGAGAGGGGTTGTCCTGGTAACTTGTACAGGTTGGTTCGTAGTTACTTCAGTGATCGCATGGTGATTCTAAAGACTGCTTCAGTGGTGATGGAGCGTCAACAAGTCAGAGGCTGCCCCCAAGGGTCCTGTTCTGGCCCGGATTTCTGGAAGATTCTGTACAATCCCTTGTTGGAGCTTGAGTACCCTGAAGGAGTAGATGCCATTGCATATGCGGACGATTTGTTGATTTTGTGTCGTGGGAGTACAGAGTTGGAGGTGGAGAGTAGGGCAAATGAGACATTGGTGATGGTTGCTAGCTGTGCAAAAAAGCTAAACATGCATTTTAACCCAGAGAAGTCCAAGGTCTTGCATATAACCAGATGCAGAAGATATCAGGAAGTAGAGATATATCTCGGTGACACAAGGCTCGCAGTAGTGAGGGAATTGAAATATCTTGGGATTATGTTGGATTATCGCTTTTCCTGGACAGCTCACATCAATTATGTGACTACTAGAGCCCGACAGCTTATTCATATCTTGGCCCGGTCGGCAAAGGTATATTGGGGTTTGCGCAGTAGTGCTCTGGGCACAATCTATGAGGGTGCTATTCTACCAATGTTATTGTACGGAGCTCCAGTTTGGTGGGATGCACTAAAAGTGAAAAGAAATGTAAAGTGCTTAAGGAGTGTTCAGCGCATAATGCTCTTGAGGGTAATTAGGGGCTACAAAACTATCTCCCACCAGGCGTGTTGGATGATAGCTGGGAACGAACCAATCGATTTGAGAATAGTGGAGGAGGCTCGTTATTTTCTGGCGGTGAGGAGTCATGGACAGTTTGGTGGAAGGTCCGTGGATTTGCCGGTTGAACCTCACAGATGGCCCCATCCCTCTAATGTAGTGGACATTTCACCTCAAGAAGATGTGGCTCCCTGCTTCAAGATTTACACGGATGGCAGTCTCATTGACGGAGGAGTGGGCTGTGCCTTTGTGGTTTACTTTGGGGGATCGGATGGGCCTAGTCATGTGGCGAAGTTCCGGTTGGGTGCTGGCTGCTCCAATAACCAGGCAGAGTTGTTTGCAGTGGTGGAGGCACTGGAGTGGTTGATGCGCCAGTCTGTTGTGGACACTCAGAGGTCTGCCTGCATTTATACCGACAGTGAGGTTTCTTTGGCTCTACTGAGGAATCACCGGATCCATTTGCCCACGGTGGAACGAGTAAGACGCCTCTTATTCAACCTCCGTGGTGGTTGGGTGATTGGGTTGTTGTGGGTGAAAGCACATGTGGGCGTGCTGGGTAATGAGGCGGCTGATATTCTCGCGAAGGAAGCAGCATGCGAGATGGACCTTCCCGAATCATTTTCCTCTGTGCCACGGACATTTGTCCGGCGAGCACTACATGAGGGCACGTTGTCTTCATGGAATGAGTTGTGGATCCTGAATGATGACACGGCACAACATACTAAGCGCTTCTTCCCTTCAGTTTATGCCAGATTGAAAGCCCAACTCAAGGTCAACCATAAGCTAACGCAAGCACTGTCGGCGCATGGCAAGAATAGGGCCTATCTCAGAAGAATAGGAATCGTGGCCGACGACACCTGTCCCTGCAGCGAGGGGGTCCCACAGACATGGGAACATTTAATCTTCAACTGCATCTTGTTTGAGCCGCAGCGGTCACGCTTAATCAGGAGATCAGTGCTGGGCGGTTCTGGTTGGCCAGTGGACTTTCCGGTGTTAGTCACTAAATATATGAATGAATTTACAGATTTCATCAACGAAATTAATTTTGATTTATTTTAGAAATTGTATATTATTCAATGTTTTATCATTTATTTATTAACTTTATTTAATACCTACTTTATTTACTTGAACCAGTAAAGTTATTTTGATATAGTTATAAGATGTAAATATCATAAAATAGTATGTGTAAATTGCCTGTAATCAGCAATGGGAGCAGGCATTTGTAATAAAATTAATTAAAAAAAAAAAAAAAAAAAAAAAAAAAAAACCCTAAAGCTCAGAGACCAACTGTTCACGCCAGAAATGTAGCCTTGAGCACTATCAGGTACGACCGTTAGGATCACTTGCTTTCGCCGATCGAGAACAAAAAAGGTGTGCATAAATTTATGAAACCTGCTCATTTCGCCCAAAATCTATTTGTAATAAATGTGATATTGGGCTTTGTGTCCCAAGTTTCATAAAATATCGCACCAAATATCATATGAACCAATCACATTCCATTGACGAACTATACTTCATTATTCCTGTCAAAACATTGTTTGATAAAAATTTTGTTTCTGAAATTTTCTCAAAAAACTACTTTGAGTGACGACTGTGCCAGATCTGGCACGGGGGGTTACGCCCCCCCTATGGGTGCAAAATTTAAAATAATATTTTTCCTAGCTTATTTGAGGTTCAGTGACATTGATTTGAGGTAAATTTATATTATATCTCAAAGTTTATAGTTCTCGGCGTAAATGGGTTAACATGATATTGTAGTTCATGAGGAAGAGGAAGCAGGAAAGACGTTGTTACTTATAGCATTCCTTTTAATGTCGCGAGCTATGGCCCCTTTATCAAGCCTAAGTTTGAAAATCCACAATCATAGCCTCTCAATCTTCCATCCCTCAGCAAAGGGGCCATAGCTCGCCCCGAAAGCGCTATCCACATTAAAAGGAATGCTATAAGTAACGACGTCCTTTCTGCTTCCTCTCCCACGTGAACTTCAATATGAATACAGCAGGCGTACAGAACAATACCATGATAGGTAGACCATTCAATCGGAGATGAGTAGTACCTACTACCAATTTACCAAACAATTTTGGAGAAAATCTGACGAACTAATGTTTGGGAGTATTTATGTTTTCAAATGCTCAACAAATATAATCAACCGATAAAAAATGAAAATAGAGTTTAATGAGCTATAATTAAACATGAGGAACCATCCACGGCTCAACCAACAACATCGCAAATTATTTCATCGGATTCGGAAGAACATAGTAGAAATAAAATGCTCATGGCAAGGAATTTTCTTATTAAGGTGCATGAAGGTTGGTATCAATCTTGTGGAGATGAAATTAGTGGAGACTATTAGTCTCAGAAATTCATTGAAATTTGATGGAAACTGAGGGAGGTACTTGGGGATAAAAGGAGACATTTGGAACGAATAATTTACGTCTGCGCAAATGCGGAGAGTGAATTTCGAAACATTAAACTCGAAGTCACACAAACTCTGGAGTGTTTAATGAACCTGGATGAAACCTTGGACATTAATGAAATTATGCTCTGTTACAAGTATCAGATACTTGTAACAGAGCATAACTTCATTAATGTCCATATATTCAAGACCAAAATTTTTACTCATATTTCGAGGGTCAAATCATGTTGAAGCATCATGGTTGTTTGAGAGATTCTCCCAAACAACCATGATTTTTCAACAAGATTTGACACTCGAAATATGAGTAAAAATTTTGGTCTTGAATAAGACATTCGAATTTCGAAGATCCCTCAAAATGAATGAGAGACAACAAAGGAACTCACCCACTGTGACCTCTGTCGTGACTGTTCGTGCAATCGCTGGAACTCCAACGTGTCGCAAAGTGTCGTAGAAAACCATAGTGAGGTAGTCCATCCTCTCGACTTCTTCAGGAGTGGGCGCCTCCAGCCTGTCGCCCATTATTTCCACCTGTTCTTGGTACGCCTTTTCTTGATATTCGGGGTACATTGCCAGGAATAGAATTGCAGTTGATGCAGCTATTGACGACGTATCATAACCCTGGAAGAATTTAAGTGGATTTGAAACCGATTTCATCGTGAACTGAAATGTTAATTTAAAACTCCCACTAAATTGATGAATATTTGAAATTATTGGAATAAAATATTAGAACTTTCAGAAACAAGATGAAGGAGTTCCTTCAGTTTCGAATGTCTTGTGTTGACTTTTTTTAGAAAACAACATACATTTTAATATTGGTTATGAGGCAAGTAGGTAGAAAACAGGAGTGTGGCGAGTTCGCCCTTCCAGAGAAATCCTTCTTAGGATCGGCCATTTTTTCATGTTCTAAGAGCTAATTCCATCAGTTACCGGTTTTAAAATTCCACACTATATCGCGCCTATTGGTCATTTACCATGATGAACCCGTTCATTTATTTATCATTATTATGATTTTTTTGAAAGGGGTTATGTGTAATTTTTAGACATTTTCACTTTTTTGATTTTCTGGGTTTCTTTACTTTGTTGCATCGATTGCGATTGAAAGGAGCCTCGTATCATTGACGCTTCCCAAAGAAAAAGCGGGTTGAAATTTCCAATTTCTTTTGAAAGGGTCTTGTGAACCACAAAATCGGTCGTAGTAACTAATCCGATTTTCGGATTCTACGTACCTACTTTGAAACATAAACAACTCATTTCGAGGGGGTTAAATTTTTTTCTTGGTCAATTCCGAAGGTTTGTTATTGAAAGTAATAAACAAACGCTGCAAATTTTTACACAGAGGTTTATTGTTTTCCTATATAGATCATTCGTCTGCAAAGAACTCGGCATTGCCACTTTCACCACCTACCTACCACGAACCTACTACAGCAATCGAATTTCGGTCAGCTAAAATTTGAATGGAGATTAGGGCTCTTTTGCGATTCACACTCGTGTTTCTGATTTATCGTAAGCCCAACCCTTACGTTTCCGTAGGGAGCGAACGATTTATCCTACTGAGCTCCGCGTGGTCTCTAAAAATTCTAAAAATTCAATATTATCTTAAATTGATGGAAAACAATATTTTTGTATCAAAATTTTTTGAGCTATGGCGTTTTCAAAATTTTAACCCTCATTTTCGAACCCTTAGAAGTGACCGACATCAACCAAAAGCTTCGGGGCAGAACTAGCCCCCAAATGGAGCCTACGTATACCATATTTCATCAAAATCGGTCAATACTAAGTGGGGAGAGTGCGGCGGACGGCCCACGGCGTACGGACGGAAAAAATGTTATTCGATTTTCTGATTCTACGTACCTTGAAACGTAAACCAGCAAATTTTGAGAGGGGGTACAGAGTAGAGTACCTATTTAGCTGTATTGCAATATTATAAAACATGGGATTTTTTGACCGTTTTGACGACTTGGGACAGTTTTTTTTTGCGTTTTCCCGGAAGTTCGATAAATGATATATAACCCCTTTAAAAAGTCGGGTTCACGTGTTTATAGGGTTTCCTATTCATAATCCAAGGAACATCTATTCAAAGCCAGCAAAGTTACTGTTGAGACGGAACGGTCTATTTCACCTCCAAGCCTCAAGTCTCATCCCCCGGACCCCCGAATGATCAAAACACCACGATTTTCTGACAATACCGGCCCTTTCTGGAAGGCCGAAGGGCTAAAGCCACCATACTCTCATTTCAGTATAAATAAATCGATAAATCTTTATAAAAATCCCCTCTAAAAACTCATCATGATGAAACGGAATCTTGAAATTCGCTATTAATCCATCCTATATTCCTTCTTTATTAATGTAAATATTACTTTTTGAAACTTACAGCAGCCACCAAGTCGAAAATTGACATCTCCAAGTGCTCTTCCGTCCAATTATCTCTATATGCGACTTGATGAACTAAATCAACGTAGTTGGTAGGTACGAAATCTGGATCTAATAAGCAATAAATATATTTATTACATTTTTTTCATTAGTTGAGTGAAACTCAATTTTAGTCTTACATTCATTAGTAATTACAACACGAATATTAAACGTCAAAAAGCTATTCAGTAGTTGGATGAGGTGACACTTACCACTTGGATGTACTCCAGTTTCAGCCCATTCTTTCTTCCTGATTTCTTGAATCTACGGAAAAGAATAAATTTTTTTATGGCTTACAAAATGTATAGTCATTTTTTGGCATCAAAATAACTGTAAAGAATTGGGGAAAGTGTCAACGCTTCATGCTGATACAGTGTGACATGTCTTTAAACCTAGTCCTGCCAAAAGTTCTGTTACAACCTTTGGCCGATCTGTGAGGCTCGAATGAGTGCACACTGAGTTAAAACTCGGACTAGAAACTACCAAGAACTTATTCTTGAGCAAGTAGCGAAGCCTCTGAGCGACACTCTGTTTGAAGGAAAACATTGGGTCTTCCAGCAGGATTCTGCTCCAGCTCACAAGGCTAGAACGACTCACCAGTGGCTGGAGCTGAACGTTCCTGAGTTCATCACTGCGTCAGACTTGCCCTCAATCCAATGGACTACCAGCTCTGGTATCATCAGCTTATTACTTGCCACAGAGGGCACAATAATTTGGAGAGCTTGAAGTCGTCTATGGTGAAGGCTGCTCGTAATTTCCCTCAGGAAGTGTTGCGTGCTGCCATCGACGATTGGCCCCGGAGTTAAAAGCTTGTATGAAGGCTAAAGGTGGACATTTTGAGTGACCCTATGTTTTTTTTTTCAACTTATCAAGCTTATAATTTCAGAATAAAATAACTCTATCGATATTCTAAGAGTAACAGTACCTATCTCTCCATACACGTTTGCTTGTAACAGAACTTATGGCAGGACTAGGTACATTGAGTAGTTACTTGCGGCATCAATACAGTCACAGTATTACAATGCAAACCGTCATGAACATATTCAAAAATTTTAGCTTCTTAAATTTCTGATTTAGATTTATAAAGAAATCGGATCTTGTTTCATGCTGCTCATGAAAGTTTGTTATCCAGATTAGACAGTCCTAATAGGCACTCTGCGAAATTTCAGCTCCTCGGGGCCGCCAGATGCAAATTTAGCTCACTCAGCTGACCAGGGAAGATCTCAGTTTGTAATTCAGATGCAGCAGTCCCAAATAGACTCCCTATGAAATTTCAGCTTCCTCTGCCCGCCAGATGCAACTGTGGCACACCCAGCTGATCACGGAGGATCATAGTTAGTTATCCAGAATCAGCAATTTTAATCCTTTCAGTTCCAATTATGAAAAAATTTTAAAAATCAAAAAATTCTTTTAAAATTTCTTAAATAGGCGTCGTACAAAATTTTAGCTTCTAGAGGCCACCAGATTCAAATTTAGCTGCCATAAAAACAAAAAAAACCATCTCAAACATGGCGAGTGATTATTTTTTGCGGAATCTTTTTTTAAGAGAGAGAAACACATCTATTTAATATTTTAGGAGTAAAAAATTGGACAAGGAGACGAGTGTCTAAACCACACCTACAGCATTAGTTCATGTATCCTCCGCTACGGGTAATAAAGCGTTTTTCCTTTGAATCATATGAGATTAGCTCAGTTACCTATTTTGGTGAAGCTTGAGATAATGCGATACAGCTGTTTCAAGGGAAAAATGCTTTACTATCCCTAGCGGAGGGAAGATGAACTAATGCTACCTGTGTGATTCAGACGTTTGAGACAAGGAGTCCACTTTTTTGCGGAATCTTATTTGTAGACAAAATTTTGAATTCACATTTATGTCAAAAACTGGATTTTTATGGGACCACCATTTTTTCAGAACAACAATATTTGACGTTGTAATTTGTGAAGAATGCATTTTAGTAGTTACCTGTAAATATGAAAAATACAGACCATTTTCAGAAGGATAAAATTTAATGTACTCTTAGAATTAATGTACTAAATGATGTTTCAGCGAATTTCGGAGATAACAAATTATATTTCTGCACATTTCGAAAGAAATTATGTTTTAGCAAAGTTTTGAGAAAATAATGATCAGCAAATTTTTGAAGTAAATTTGCAATATGTCTCTAGAAAATTCAAATTCTACACTCGTAGTCACGAAAACATGCAATTTTATATTGAAGGAATATTGGTTATTAGTGAAATATATTAACAATAGGGGAACACTAACCTTCTTCCACGCCAATCGTAGACCATCCTGGTTCTTCCTAGTGCGTTTTCCAATCTTCGACATGTTGAAAATCCAATCGAATTTGTATTCCAGTTTGAACATTTTCTGGAAGATACCTTGCACCACCCTGAAAGTTATCGAATCATTACATTATTGCAAATTTAATGTGATATAAAACGTTCTTAACTGAAACTGAACGAAGATGTATGAAGTGAAGGGGGATTCGTGTGAGTGAATCAGTTTGGCCCTCTCCATCTAAAATATTGACTTCAAACCTCCCAAAATCACGAAAACCGCAGTTTTTCACATACTAAATTAATTTATTCATCTCTTAAAAGGAAGCTAGGAAACTTCTTCCAAGTAAACTTGAGAAAACTCCGACTTTAGAATCTAATTGAAATTTGAAATCGATTTTTTTAACCATTGAGGTAACTTTTTGGAAGTTCGATTTTTGCCTGCAACTTTATCCACATTTTAAGCCAAAACTGATTTCATGATACTCTAACTATCGATTGTGTAGAGAAAACAAAATAATTCTCGAGTTGACGGACTGAAATAGGGCTTTCGAGGCATCTCGTAGGCTATTCGTTCGGTTTCTCATGAGTTCTCATGAGTTCGGAGTTCTCATCAGAGATGGCGCCACTGTCTAAGGCAGCACGAATCCTTTGAAGTGAACCAAAACTACAAACTACACCTTATTCCTTGGCTCTGTACTTTATTAGAAATAACTGACCCCAACATCCCACCAGAGATTTTTCCAAGTTGCCTTCTTTTACTCCGAAAAAATTTGATTTATAGACAGACTCTGCTGTCACAGATAACACTTAAGTGGCCCTTGGGAAAATATCATTCTTGAGCTGACGTACTGTAGTAGGGCCTTTGAGTAACCTTCCGCTCAAATAATCTGTACAGTTGTCAAAATACATCTAAATTTAATTTTTTAAATCCAAAAAACACATTTTTTGAACAAGTGGTGAATTAAGATTAAGATTAATTAATAATTAAGCCTTGATTGTGGCAAGGATTTTTCAAATATCCTAAATATTGATTTTGTTTTGTAGACAAGTGCTGTTCATATCAATGTTGCCACATCCAAAAGAATGTATAACTTACTTTGCTATCAAATTAGGAAGATTTAACGTGTTGTCGAGCATTTGAGTGCTTCCTGGAACCCCGAATATGGTATCTGAAAACATATAGCCGACATTAGCTCCTTCCCATCCTACTCACAGTCCAACTATCAAAACTATAATTCGTGCACAGTCCTCACCCATGACGATATCCAAGGTGCAGTATTTCATTATTTCGTCGACGTCGAACACTCCTTTTCCACATTTGGAGTCGAAAATGTCACATAGGATGTTGGCGTTTCTCACAAAAACTACGTAGTAATCCGTTTCGATGAGCTTCGGGTGGAACATTTTATCCAGAGGTCTCCTTAATTCAGACCATCTTTTGCCTGAGAAAGAGATGTGATGCACTCAAATTTCGTATAGTTCATCAAAAAATAATTAACGATGAAAGTCCATTTTTGGCTTGAAGGGTTAAAATCGTGTTAACGTTCCATTGTTATAATGTAATATAAATATAATAATATAAAGCTGCCTTTTTGCTGAATTTTTCGCTAATGTTTGATAAATAATTTTTAAATGTAATAAACAATTTTAATATGTAATAAATAATGTTAAAACATTTAATGTCGCCGTTCAATAATGAGTAACACGGCATTTCCTTTTTCTCGTCACATCACAAGCGTCATGTCAAAATGGGGTTTGCAAGCGTCTCATCACGAACCAGCGTCACTTCATGGCACAAGAAATTGCACCTTCAAAATTTCATTACGTTACTCTGGTGTTTGCGAACGTCACATCATGATATAAAAAAGAGGCTAGGAAAATAGAATTTTTTGAGTGGAAAAAATGGCGTAAAATGAAATATTATGATTAATTATTAATTATGGTCTGACTGTAAAACCGTGGGTCTACCGTCCTTAGTTTTTTTTATAAAAAAATAAGAATCCATTTTTTACTATACTGAAATGAGTTATGATACTCCAGAACTTATTATTTATTATTATTATATTTAAATCTAACTTGTAAACATTATTTTGACGAGCAACTTACCATTGTGAATGAAAATACCATCAGCGAGCAAACTGAAGGCGCCATAAAAATCAACGTCTTTTGCTGAGCATTTGATGAGAAGTTGCTGGAAAATGAACGTCAGATTAGTATCGACTAGGAACAGAACTTACAAACAGAATTGTTGATATTAATATTATTATAGGTACTCTCAATATGAAAGAATAATTGATTAGATGATTGGGAGAGAGTTTTGCGAATTTTAACATCCGTGGGCCACGGATGAGAAGGATAGTTTTCATGATCTGCGAATATTCTTCAGAACATGGAGGAGATTAATTTTTTGGTATATCTTTTCCAATAACAGGTAAAGCAAGAAAAGAAAGAAATTCTACACCCCACCCCCACCCCCTCAACAGAAAAAAATTTGGTATGTAGGCTCCATTTGGGGCCTAGTTGTGCCCCGAAGATTTTGGTTGATGTAGGTCACTTCTAAGGGTTGAAAAATAAGGGTTGAAAAATAAGGGTTGAATAATAAAGTTTGAAATTTGGAAAACGCCCTAACTCAAAAAAATTGTATATAAAGGTATTTTTTTCCATAAATTTAAGATAGTATAGAATTTTCAGTTTTTGAGACCACACGGAGCCCTGTAGGACAAACCATTCGTTCCCTACGCGAACTTAAGGGTTGGACTAACGATAAATCGGAAACACGAGTGTGAATCCTAAAAGAGGCCTAATCTCCGTTCAAATGTTAGCTGACCAAAATGCGATCGATGTTTTTCTTCAAGTTGGTTCTTGGTAACAATGGCAAAGCCGTGTTCTTTGCAGACGAGTGATCTATATAGCAAAATAATAAACCCTTGTGTAATAATTTGATACATTTTTCTGTGTTTTTTTTTACGTTCAATTTTAAAGAATTATTATAGTAAAAACCATAAAAACATTTGAAAAAAAAGGTTACCTCAACCATTGTAGCGTCCGTGACAAATATCATCATTTTCGAGCCAATCCAGAACCGCATCACTTTGTCTCGCATTGTGCACAAACGTCGCACCACTTCGTACATCCCTTGGGAAATGAAAGACGGCTTCAATTATCGTGAAATCACTCCAAGATATTTATAATATTGATGATGACGAGTAACCGAGATGTTACATAATAATTACCTAATATAATTAATATAATTAACAGATATGTACTCGTAATTCAATTACAATAATAATGTTGCGATAATTGGACCTCGACATTGTTGTATGTATTGTATTGTATGTATTGTTGTATGACCGTATAAATGAAATGATGAACTTTCCAATTAACAGGAAATACAGATGTTACGAGTGAGCTACCCACGTAATTATCAATCAATACTCAGATGTGACTCAATCCGTGGAAATCCTTCCGGTACCGTTGAAAAATTTTCAATAGATGAAAGAAAATATATTTGTAGAATCAAGTTACGTATGTTGTGTGTGTTTAACACAGGACTCTTTGCAGTCCTTACACTGGTACACAGATTATTCTCAAGATACAAGAGAGATGATCAAAACACGTTCACCCTTACAAAACCAGAAACATTGATCAAAATCATATATTTGTGTTCGTTTTGATTTAACTGGGTAAATTATTGCTGATTGGTTGTGCGCTTGATTTCAGTTATAAAAATTCATGCGTGGATATTGAGAGTGATAAAATTCTTAGACGATCATTTAGAACCGTCAAGCATAATCCTTGAAAATATCGACAAAATGCTCGTAATAGTATTCAAGTCAAAATACGTGTTTTGGATGAGTTTCGTCTTAAAAGGGATTTGTGGGCACTCAGACACAGAAGCCAAATTGTTCAAGGAGATCCGAAGCGTAGAATGCACAGTTGATGGGACCACTCCACCCAAAAAAAATTGTTGTGTTTTTGCTTCCGAGTCTACCAAGGTAGCGAAAGCTTTGTTTTCACTTTTCAAGGTTGAAAAAAAAAGTTCTCCAAAATCAAAATTTCCACTCGCGTTTCAAGTTTCAGACCTTCCAGAACAATTTTGGTTCCGTGTCTGTCTGTTTGTCTGTCTGTGTGTCTGTCATGAAATCCTTGCCACAGCCATAACTTCTACAATTCTCACCCGATATCGATGCCATTTTCAGGGCTTGTGAGGGTTGGCGTGTAGATGGTCCCCTATGAAAATCTTCACCCCCGGGCTGATAGTAGCCGCTGCGCATGCGAAAACGTAAAATCCTTGCCATAGCCATGACTTCTACATTTTCCAACTGATTCCGGAAATATTTTCAGAAATTGTGTGGGTTTGTGTGTAGATGGTCCCCTATAAAAATCATCACTCTCAGACTGATAGTAGCCGCTGCGCATGCGCAAACGTGAAATCCTTGTAGCAGCCATAACTTCTATATTTTCTAACAATATTCAGAGATTGTGCAGATTGATTGTTGTGATAGTGGAAAGTACTTACAGATTGATGTTTTGAGATTAACTACTAGGCATCGGATCATCTATACAATCGGGTTATGGATACGAGGAAGCTACGTGCCAGACCCACTTGACAGACGGGTCCCTTAATAACGGTGGGGCTGGGTGTGCCTTCCAGGATTCTTTAAATAACGTGACACGTGGTTTCAGTTTATGGGGCAAATCATCCATATATTCAGCGGAATGCTTAGCAATCCTGGAAGCCCTAATATACGCCAACAACTTAGAGAGCAGCTTCTCTGGGGTCCTCGTTTTAACAGACTCGCAAAGTGTGATCGTGAAACTATCTCATCTCGGAGTTTCATCTCGGCTTACAAAGATAGAAGCCGAAATTATCCTTCAAATACATGAAGCCAGGAGCAACGGAAGAAGGGTGGGCCTCTGCTGGGTAAAAGGGCATACCAGTGTGAGAGGTAATGAAGTTGCGGATATACAAGCAAACCGTACTTCCAGAACCTCCGCCATCCCAACTATATCCTTCCACCGACCTGAGACAGATCGGAAAACGTGGACTCAGAGAAAAATGGAAAGACGAATTTGAAATTTACCCAGCTGGCTCGAGATAAAAATCTCTCTTCCCCATTCCAAAGCAAATCCCTTGGTTTGACGAGGTGTCTGATGTAAAGACACGATCATTCTACAGAATTATCACCAGAATGAGAACAGGGTAACAGGGTAGAACAAATAAGTATTTGAACATGATTGATGCATCTGTTTCCCCACTGTGTCGCAAATGTTCGGAATCAGAGGAAACCATGCAGCACCTGGTATTGGAGTGCCCAATGCACGAAGCAGCTCGCTCTCGGCTCTTGATAGCAATCCAAAA
>CM019176.2:78029316-78052893 GCA_009739505.2 Apolygus lucorum | reverse complement strand
ATCTACGATTGTTTACTTTACAGAAATACACTAGGTATGTTTGGAAAAAGTTTCATTTGATTTGGAAAAAGTTTCTTTTTGACTTGGAAAAGGTTCCATTTGGCTTGGAAATGCTATATACTCGTAACAAACTTGGGACGTCCTGATAGAGATGATCCAGGAGAGCTTCGAAAAGGAGAGTTTCGAAAGGTGAAGGGGTGGCAAATGAACCCCCGGGAGCTCTCCCCACGGACATCTCCGGGGATAATGAGGAATTTCACCGATTTCTGTTTGCATTTTTCCTGAATAGTTAATGGTGTGGGATAGATGAAAATCGGACTGATCTCGGAAAATAAGTCTCCTGTTATTTTTGGGAGACAGTCAAAATTTTTAATTTCAAAACTAACCGGGAAAACAGACGTGCAGCGGGAACGCTCGCTGATTGGGCTGTTCGGATCGCCGTCTCCTCCCAGTGTTGCCCATTGAGACGACAAAATCGTGTTTTCTAAGAGAAAAGTTATCAAACAAAAACAGAGGAAACCTAATTTTCCCCATCTCGCTTTTTCTATTGCTTCCGAGTCTACCAAGGTAGCGGAAGCTTTGTTTTCACTTTTCAAGGACGAAAAGAAAAGTTCTCCAAAATCTAAATTTCCACTCGCGTTTTGCGTTTTAGACCTTTCTGAACAATTTTGGTTCCGTGTCTGTCTGTGTGTCTGTCTGTCTTTCATGAATTCCTTGTAACGCGCATAACTATACGAAGTTATTGTTCGATTTCAATGAAATTTTCAGGGATTCTGCGGGTTGGTGTGTAGACGGTCCCCTATGAAAATCATCATCCCCGGACTGATAGAAGCGACTGCGCATGCGCAAACGTGAATTCCTTGTAACGGCCATAACTTAAACATTTTCCATTCGATTTCAATGAAATTTTCAGGGATGTTACAGACTAGTATTTAGATGGTCCCCTATGAAAATCATCACCTTCGGACTGATAGTAGCCACTGCGTATGCGCAAACGTGAATTTGCTTGTAACGGCCATCACTTCCACATTTTCCACCCGATTTCGATGAAATTTTCAGGGATTATGTGGATTAGATTGTAAATAGTCCCCTATGAAAATGATCATCCCCGGATTAATAGAAGCGACTGCGCATGCCCAAACGTGAATTACTTGTAACAGCCGTAACTTCAACTGTCCCCCAGGGGTCGCGGGTTTGAATCCCAGCCGAGGCTAAGTATTTTTTTGATCCAATCACATACATCTACTCACTTACATTTTTCATCCGAATTTGATGAAATGTTCTGGGATTGTCCAGATTAGCGTGTAGATGGTCCCCTATGAGGGTAGTGAAAGGTACTTAGAGATTGGTGTTTTGAGATTAACAACTATGCATCTGATCATCTATATTATCGGGTTATGGATACGAGGAAGCTATGTGCCACACCCACTTGGCAGAGGTTTTTTTTCGTCAGTTTTTCGATTTCGAACTTTACTGTTTCATGAAATTTTGCATCTGGGGACTATGGATTTCTCGATCTCAGCGCTTAAAGCGGCCATAAATGAACTATTCCAGAATGACGTCATTTTCCCGGTTTTTTTGAACATTCGTATTTTCTACACTGTTTTGTTTATTCGTAAATTAGGAAGTTCGGGCTGAAAGTTTACCTTAGGGGGTTTTTAGAGGTGCTGAATCCGATTTTGGGGTCAAAAATAGGAAATTCCGACATGGTGAAATTCCTCATTGATCTTGATGAATTTTCAAATGAAGATGAGGTAAAAGCTAGCTTAGAGGTTATTCTTGGAGGAGCGAGGGCTGACACAAAAATCAAGGCCTCAATCACTAAGAGACTGAGGCTTGCATTTGTGGATCTTATGGTTGGAGGTGCAGAAATAATCCTGGAAACTGGGAACAGCAAACATTGTTGTGCATAAATCGGTCCCCCAATTTCGCCAGTAAAGGAATCTTCCATCTAACTATTACCCTCCAATTTATCACACGAAAAATCGTCTTCCTCAATATACATTCAAAATAAACGAAATTTGGTAGTCAAAATAGTGCTCAAAAGTGATGATTCCAATTTTTGTTTTTTTGTTTTATTTTTTTGTTACCTTAGAAAGTCAATTGGATTGATTTATTTATCAGTAAATTTTTGATGAAAAATGTTGACCATCATGTTGGGTACAATGATTATATATAAAAATTTAGAGCCCATTGTAGTTATTTCATTGTTATCATGTTCTTTATATTATTAAATTTTTCTTAAATAAAATGTTAAAAATTAGGGTGTTTTTCCTGTTTAAAATATTTTTCGATTTCACCGGTTTTACGACTACGTAGAATCAAAAGATGTGAGCAATCTGACTAAGCGATAAATTCTGATTTATCTGTTCATCTACACTAATACATCTCTAAATCTTTATTCACTTAATCTATTTTCTGTCTGTAAGGAACCGACATTCACCAAATTTGGTACGTTTACGATCGTTAGTGTCTTTGACCGTCAGTATGAGCTGTTGTAGTACATAATGTGCGCAATAGTCACGAAATCTCCTCCATCTGAAAGAAGAGTCGCTTCGATATTCACCTTCATCGCCATCAACGCGCTTTCACTTTCATTGTGATCATCGGATAAGAAAAAAAACACGTGCTGTCATCAGACACGCACATAAACCAACCTTCCAAACGCGGTAAAAGTCTCGGGTCACGAATCCGTGCCCGATCCAAAATAAAAGGGGAAAAAACCACAAATTTCGTTCGTTGAGTCGATTCCTCCCACTAAATCAAAAAACGCGGGTGATCACAAGAAAAGTGGACGAGGCCATCTCAAAACCGCCACACCTGCTCCCCACTCCGGGAGATATCCCTTTCTCTTGGATTCTCTTACCTCGTTAACTTTCGAGCTATTTGACCCGCCTCGTTGACCTTTCTGACAAGAATGGGCCGGATGATGACGGAATTATCTCTGCTTTCCTGAGCTTACTCTCTTCACAATGGCTCTGATAGCAAGTCTTGTTTCCTCAATAATTCGTTGGTCAAGGTTTGTTTGGTTGTATAATTCGAAATTCAACGACGTCCTACAACGATCTTAGCCACTAATATCAATCCTTTGGATTGCCGTAAAAATCATAATTTAGTCTACATAGTCTACATTAGTCTACATAGAGATGCAATGACGCGAATTGGTCCATAAAGGGCCCAATATTCATAAAGTACCCGTATGTAGTTTGATAACTACCTAGTATGCTGGATGTTATCACTACCCGCACTCCCCAAGTAGGGTTTTTCCACGATTTTTTGAAATTTCGTCTATACTCAGTAATAGAATAGACCACAAGACAGACAGAAACTCAAATTATTCAGGATGGTCTAAAACATGGATTGTTGGAGAAACTTCTGGTTAACTGGTTCCAATTGTGTTGTTTTTCCTCCCCATCAAAGATAGAAAAACTCAGTATTTGTGAAGCAGGTCAACAAATTTGAGCCCTCCAAAATTTAAATTTCTATTTACATTTGGCGTTTCAAAGTTGGTTTTATGTCTATCTAAATGGTCTGCATAAGGTCAATTCTCAACACGGGAACAACTCGATCGTTGTCTGATTTTGATGCAATATTCATTGAATTTTTAAGATGGTATCTTAGTAATGAATTCATCCTACTCTGATGGAATACTGGAAGAACCATTTTTTTGATCTTGAATAAGACCGACTTCAAATTGTTGTTTGGATTGTAAATCGGGTTTTAGTGGGTTTGATCCGTATCTGCTTACCATGTATAGTTAGTTATTCCAGTCTTCATTCACCAAACTCTGCAAGTCAGGAGATGTTGAAATTTTGTGGAGCTTTTCGGCGACAGAAAAAGCTTCTTACTAAATTACAATGAAATTTCAACCTGTACGGTATGAAATGCGATAAGAAGTCGTCACACCAGCGTGAGAAAGTACAAAATCCCAGAGGCAGCATGAGGGCTTAAGGTCACCCGAAGCTTCGGCAAGCATTAGTAACCCCTTTTACTTTTCCAGGACCCCTCTCGATCGGATTTCACGATTGTACGACGAAGGGCGGGAACCGCAGATAGCAGTGGCGGCGCATTGTCTGCCTGCCGAGGGAAACGACTTGTGGGTTGCGCCAGAGGGCAACGCCGTGTCTCCAGGGCGGGTCGTGACATGGCTCTGCGGGGAGACGGGAGAAAGCCTTCAAATCCACGGCCCTTCTTAGGATTTATCTTGTACAGTTGAACCAGGTGAGCGAGTGCAACTGGTGTAGGTTTCAGCTGGGACTTGACTCATTACCATCGGCATTCGAAGCTCCACAATATACACCAATCGATATCATACAAGTGTGCAAACCTTGTAGTAGAGTCGATCGTAAATATGTATGCACTTGAACGTGTTAATTTCATTATAATATCAACTCAACCTATGTTTTATCAATAGATCGTATTGATTAATTTTAGCTGAGTGCAGTTTGTCCATCGTACGTTCATAGTACTGAATGTACGATAGTAAGTTTCCTGATTGTTGCGGATTTAACCATGTAAACTATTTATTGTATTCAACGTGAATATCAAGATTCAATTCAGTCAGAATCTGTATAATATACAGATATTTTTTACATATCTGTATAATATACAGATATTGTATAGATATTGTATATATTATATACAACTTATTGACCAATTTATAGCTGAGTAAAGTTTGTCCTGTCAAGGAACACGGCACAATATTATCGTCCATGGTACTGACTCTACGATCGTGACGTTACGAGTTGATGTGGATTTAACCACAAGGGATGTAAAATATTTAGTGGATACGAATCAACTCGATGAACTCCATCTGAATTTCAGGATTGAATCCGTTGTTTCTGTTTCTCATAGGCATCTCAACGTTACAAACTGATGGACAGCCTCATATTGAAGTAATTTAGTGTTTGGCAGGAGGAAACCACCATTTGGGAATAGCTTGTAATATCATCAGATATTCATCGAGCATCTTCAGATTGATCAACTGATTGACTATGCGTACTCGTGCAAATTATCAATAGTGAAGAGGGCGAAAAGAACCATGTGAGTCAGTAGCGAATTTTACTATTCAAATTCGAACCAAATTTTTCGAAAATTTCCCAAGAATTTTGGGAAATTTGTACGTGAAAATTCGTCATGGAATAGGTATATGTCAAACTGATTCCTGCACTTTATTGCTTTTTTCAAATAAATTTTGAAAAATGCTTTCTTTGTGAGAGTGGATAGAGCTCGACGCAAGATTTGATTGATTATTTGTTATGATTTATTAAATTCGAATTATTCCGTTCAACAGTTGGGGTGGAAGAGAGATCATCTGGCTCCAGTATGGTTAACAATTTTGGTTAACCGGCACCTGTAACGTCAATCCTTGGTGTAACGGTAGAAACGACTTGATTCATTCGCTGGTCTCCTAAGACCTCTTTGTTAGGGAGATGAATTCACAATTATATGTGCAACAACATTAGTTGCTTGTTTGCATGGAGTCTACCCTTCAAAAGTATGTTCCGGCAATGAAGATGACCTTACATGACCCCAGAATCCCTTTTCAGCTATCAACTTCTTCTTATAGCCACGAGCCAGCTAGACGGAGGTACGTTAGTACTCTTATATGCCTCGGGTTCATGCGAAACTCTCTCTCCGGAAATGAAGAGCGGAGTTTCAATTATTATTAGGAGCCCGAGACCTTTCATCCTTTCAGGTTATCTCACTTGGGTATTCAATCTATGACGTTTCACCCGTGCTGATCGAATTACATCAGCGGTCCATTATGAATATGAACGTAACAGTATTCCTTTTAATGAGGCTTCATGCTACTCGTACCGTTCTCTGAAGCACTATTCTTTCAATCTCGTCCAGGAATTTCACTAAGTTCAAAATAATAATCTATTGAATAACAATGGTGGTATCAATTCGTTGTTATTCTTTTTCAAGGTATAAAAATAAATCCATGATCCACAAGTCCACATTAACCCTAATTGGATTAACACTATGTCACCGAAAACATCTCAGGAACTCCACAGCTGTTCAAAGTGTCACCGTAACCAAAATTAGATTCCGATTTGAATTTAATGGACAGCAGAATCGTTTGTGGGCCATTGGAAGTCTCTAAATAGAATTATGACAAAATTTCCAAAATGTTTGTCATAAGTACCTAACATTATTTTTGAACTTCTAACAACTCACATAAGATACTCGTAGTTCAAAAAATTCAGCTCTATCCATTAATTTTTAGCTTGATATTTAATTTTGGTTACTCCGGTGGCAATTTGGAATAGTTGTGGAATTCCTAAGATGTTTTTGGTGGCACTAGTGACCCTTTGGTCCATATAGGGTTAAAAGCATGTGAAAAAATCAGATGATTGAAAGGCTTATTGAAAATTTATTAGAAGTCCTAAGAAAATAGATAACTGGATTATTTGGAATATGTATATATTTGGAATCTATAATTATACTTGGGGATTTATATATATTATATTGAAATACCCACATTTTTTTAAACAAGAAGAGTAAGAAAAATTCACCTTATACGAAAGACGCTTTGACTGATTTGCCTAACTAAATATTTTTACGTTTCCTATCAGGCCAACTGTTCTTAATAGTTCTTCTCAGTTATTTGGAGGGATTGAAACTTGTGACATCGGAATATCGGTATTTCAACACATTCACCAATTCTATCTCAGGGAGAGCTTCTCCAGCATGAAATTTACGGAATAAAAGGTCGACTGTCGTGTTTCTTTATCTCTAGCTGAATGGAACAGCTTAACACCACTATAGCAAGGTTGGTTAAGTGTGGCGAACAACGATAAATTCTTCTTCTCCGGGCTGAAGCAAGTTTAAACAGCTTATTATACACGAAATGTGTGTCCAACTCAACTCTCTGAGTACACTTGAAGAGGCCTAAAGTAATCACTCAATGATTTTTTTACTGGTTGATAATATAGAACGGTACCTTTAGTATAAAACGGATTTTTTTTTCTCTGGAAGATGTTTAGGGAAGATGTCAGGAGATGCTGAATGAACCTTTCATCCAAAATTATCGCCCTTTAAGAACATGGCTCCGCCCCATTCAGTACTGATGTAAGTATTTTGGCATTGTGGATTAAATAATTTATTAGCTATGTACCTTTTGCAATCAATCAAATAGGTCAAAATCAAATATTTTGAGAGCAGGTCTACTCTCATGAGGTAGGTATACCCAATCATAGTGACCGAAAACGTGAGAACTGTGGAATTTTTTCCTTCCTAGCCAATTGAAATATATTTCAATTTTAATAAGTACCTAATAAGGTAATATATTACTTTAAAAAGCGTAAAGACAGGTATAACGTACAATGTATTATTTTTAAACTAGTCCACATGGTTGACAGAGGCAATAATAAACCGTTTCTGAGTCGTAAATGCTAAAGTGAACGTTGGTAAAATAAATCTTTGCTGGTGGCTTTTGAATTTTATTCCATTACAAGGTCTAAGGTCTAAACATTATACCGCTAGAAGCTGACTTTGTGTTGGAGTTATGTTGGAGAAGATTCGCAGTACTTTGAAGTGAATTACAGGTGATATCAGAGAAAAATTTCATAAGGAGGTCTTCAATGGGTCACCATTCCCGATTTGTAATGGCGCGGACGAGTCGGTCGTTATTTCGAGCCTCTTACGGTGCATCCAGTAGAGTTCAACGATCGGCTATTAGGTAGAAAAGGTTCGCTAGAGGAGATTATCGTATCGCAACAAGTCTCGGAAGGTTATAATGTCGAGGAGGTTAAGATGTCGAAAAAAGGTTAACTAGCCGCGATGGTCAACCAGAAAGAGCGAAACAGAGTGGCGATATTGCGATGCTCCCAAGCTTCATCACGTCCTCAGACCTGTATGGTTGCCCGGTCAAGGGCGGGACCCGTTGTTGAGCGTCGAGCGTTGCAAAATAGTCGGTAGCAGTTGCAACAGTGACCTAATGACCCCGCTGTTAAATGAAACTTATTGCAACGGAGCAGCATGAAAAAAACCACACTCGTAGTTTCAAAATAGGATGTGGGAGCAGATTATGTCTATCAACTACGATTGAGTGGTAAATAGTTCCCTTTCCTGAACAACGATTTGTCGTTAAGAGCTTCGTGTGGTTCTTGGTACCTATGTCACCGTTTGAATGATCAGGATAAATGATAGAAGAAACGCACTCTTGAGTTACGTGCAGCATGACCCGAGCCCTACCACAAATGTGTAGCCCTAATGATTACTAACGGTTGCCATACCTGATCCTCCAGCACTGTGGAGAATTTCTTCACGTGTACACTGTGGTCGGGTCACTATGAACCAGATTTTCAATTTTCTCTAATTTACTAAAATAAAGGCGTAAATGATCATGTAAGGCTTTTGTGTGTCACGTCAATCAATATAATTCGTAATAAATTCAAAATATTTGCGAGTAAAAGTCCACAAACCTAGTTTCCATGTACTAAAAACGCTGCAAATTATTGCACAAAGATTATTATTAATTATAACATATAGATCACTCGTCTGCAAAGAACACGGCTTTGCCATTGTTACCACCAACCAACTTGAAGAAAAACATCGATCGTATTTCGGTCAGCTAACATTTGAACATGGATTAGGCTTCTTTTGCGAATTACACTCGTGTTTATGATTTATCGTAAGTCCAACCCTCAAATTCTCGTAGGGAACGAACGGTTTGTCCAACAGAGCTCCGCGTGGTCTCTAAAAATTCTATATTATCTTAAATTGATGGAAAAACAATATCTTTATGTAAATTTTTTTTTGAGTTAGGGGGTTTTAAAAATTCAAAATCTTATTTTTCAACCCTTAGAAGTGACCTACACCAATAAAAATCTTCGGGGCACAACTAGACCCCAAATGAAGCCTACATACTAAAGTGAATCAAAATCAGTCAATGTTAAGTGGGGAAAGTGCCGCGTACGGTGTACGGACGGCCAAATTTTTATTCGATTTTTGGATTCTACGTACCTTGAAACGTAAACCAACAAATTTTGAGGGGGGTTATACTTTTTTTTTATGGTCGATTCCAAAGGTTCATTATTGAAAATAATAAACCAAAAAGGCTCTTATTTCGGTGAATCTAATAGAAACCTGAATTTCATTTTAGGTAAAACCTCAATAAGAATTTAGTGACACATGATTGATGTATAATATACCATGTTGTGGGTTGGTAACTTGTCAAATATATCTCCCAACATGGTAAGCAAATCTCTTATGGGTGCCAACACGTCAATTTGTCCCCTTTCTTCGCGTGTTCCCAAATCATCAAAACGAATGCATCGGAGGAGGAGATGGAATCTCTCCCAACTCATGGTAATTGTAAAAAATTTAAGGTCCTTCGATGGCCCATAAATCTTTAGTGTTCACAATGGCCAAAGATGAACTGAAATGAGGAACTGAATGAGCTTGAGGATAAAGGGAGAGGCGAGGGAGAACCAACGTTTCAGGTACAAATAACAAAGGGCAGAGGAGCTACCTGGGTCACTATGACCCGACCACAGTACTTGTGGGTTAATACCGCTAACTGCAAAAGTGCAGAATCAGCAGTAGATGAAGGATTAGATATATTAATATCAAAAATAGTATTATTACTAAAATCGATCATTGTTTACTAGTTAGTAATTATAAAAATCGAATGATGATTTTGAATATCGTTTTTAAAGCCATACTTTACCACCATTTTTTTTAGCAATGATTTCTTCTGGTATCCGAAGGTGGTCCAGTCCAACCGGATTTCAATTTACTGTGTAATTATCTAACATTTTGACGTTTTTGAGGATTTAAGCAGTTTTGCTCTCTTGGGAATCCACTTCAACCATGTATAGTAACAAACCTGAAGTAACATATTCATCACTTAAAATGAATGATAATTCTCCAGTTATCAACGTTTTGAATCAAGATTGATTTAAATAATAATAATAATAATAATAAGATTGAAGGCATTTTCCTTCCTTTTGGTCATGTTTTTTACATTACTTCATCATCAATTGTCAAAACTCTATCAACTTTTCTTTTGGAATCGATATTTTGTTTTGATTTGATGAAATTCACTTATTTTGTCAAGTAGCTTCTTGAGTGATATTTTGGTAGCCGACTAATAAATCATTAAAAAGTTAATTTATTCTTTATTCAGAAAATACGTATTATAATTATTTTTTTCTGTGGAAGAAAACGTTTTGAAATTCAGTTGAAATAGGAATGAGAGAAGAAGGATTCCTTTCTTTAAACGTATACACCCCAAACTAATTGTTTAATGTGGTTAAAAAAAATTTAAACGTAGATTTGACCTGATTATTTCTGTAACGATCAAATCTTATTCGAGAGGATAATGTATACCCATAGGTATTCATGTATTAAGAGACAGGAAATCCTTTTTATAGTGAGTTACATTTATGACGTTTCATAAGATTGTTAGCAAATTGGTGAAAGTATTGACTGAACTCTATCGACAAATTCGAGTTACCTTTTTTGATGAAGTAACGAGAATATTTCATTTGTCGGAGTAACTACAAATTACTGTCACTGTAGATCCAAAGGAGTTGCAATAATCTCTATGATTTCCTATATTTTCTGCCTCTTTATAAAATCGAGTCATTCTATTATTGATAAATTATGAGACTTAAAACCACATGAGTCTCAGGGAACTTAAAGCGATCTAAAAGTTCTCCATTACTAGTTGGATGATATGCGATTTTCGTTGCAGTTCTGAAAATACCTCCACTGCATATTGAGCATGAACCAACAACAGAACGTTTATATCCATCCTATTTACAGGAGAATGAAAAATAATGTCATCCTGTCAGAGGGAAAAAACGAGACGTGGCTTCACTTGAAAGTAACGGAGGATCCAGAGATTTTTTGTATTCTGGCTGTGTCTAATTCGTTTAGAAAGTACCGTAAGCCATCGGCTACGAAAAGATTTGAACGAGGCTATCCGAGCATAAAATGATCCGTAACTGTGTCCGTTCGAACTGCTGGCGTCGGAACATTTTCTGTTCCGTGTTTCTCACTTTCTTCCGTTCCGCGTACTGTGAAGCAATAATTGTAGAAGAAACGGATACTTTTTTAGGGTGAATTTTAAGGCTCGATAAGCATCTGTCTTACAGCGAGTTTTAACTTCAACAAGTTGCACGCTTGATGTTCGATGACAGAGTACATATAGAGCCCAACATTCACACGGAAATCAAAAAGAATGAGAAAGGCTACATATGACCAGGATTCGAACTCATGACCTCAGCAGGAGCAAGTTAGCCTGGGAGTCGTAGATATATAAAAAATGCTTTTAAATGTTGGTTTTTAAATTTTTTCCTTGTACATTAGAGAAGTTAATGATCACTGAAGTCACAACAGATCATGCATTAACGATATTTAGTGATTATAATTTAAACCTGAGTTGGTGGGACCATTAGAAGTCAAGGTTGGCACTACACAAACACACACACACACACATACACACAAATTCGATCGATTCTATCGATTTCAACTGAGTAGATGGGAACATCAAACATCCAGGTTGACGCTACAGGCCTGTGAGACAGCTAATAGATCTAGTTAACTTGAAACATGTGATTTTTGCTAATTCCAAGGAGAAATAACAATCAAGGAAATGTTCCTGGATTATCCTGGATTGAAAATCACAATATAATTGTATCTTCCATATTTTTTCTTAATTTCGACTAGAGTAGGTTTCTTGAGCCTGATCCTCCTACATACAGTACAAGTACGAGGACACAACTCTTCAGAAATGCCACTTCTAGGCCAGAACAAACTTTGTGAATGCTCACAACAAACACAACAAACAAGCGAAGTTTTTGTGGTAAATTTGGGTAAAAATTTTACATCTGAGTAAATTTCCCTCCAAAATTCAAGGGCTTTGGGAAGTTTGAAGTAATAGGGAGTTCCTTCACTCGTGCTCCACCACAAATTCAAGAATAGGTGGAAATGATGTATCTACAATGAGATTTCACCACGAGTATGCCGAGTATCCATTGAAAAAAAAAAAAGAAAAAAAAACATTATTATTAGCCCCAACGAATCTTCGAGGTTGCTCATAAGTACATAATATATGAGATATGAATACTTTTTGATAGCGAATAATGTAAAAATGTAACAATTAGCACGATGACTCACAATATCCGCTCTCGTAAGACGTAATTGAATAAGAGTTGACGACGTCCGTTGTTCGTAAGGATTACGAAATATTCGCACACTCTCTCAGTAATAGGACGATGGGAAAACGTCAGTTAAACTCAGACAGGGAGGGGTGCGTGCACATAATAACCACAGGTCGTCCCTCGAAGAAAGCAACAGTGGATGCCCCGAATATAAATTACGGTGCTAATCACCACGAAGAGTTTCGGGAAGTCCCAGGGTCACCTTCCATCTCACCTACCAACCATTCCGAAGAAGTGGATGATTCACAAACGCTTCATGAGAAGTGAATGACTCGTTTTTCGGAGTTTTGGGAAGAAAATTGAATAATTGAACCGCTCTTTTTAAAGCAAAGTATATTTTTTCTGCAAGAAATCTACCTAAGTAGCACTATATACTTCAAAAAGTTGATAGAATCTGATTATGCCAATTCTTCTTGGATGGGAATAGAATGGGTCAATTCAGACATGAAGGTTTCACAGCAGTTCACTAATCACCGTAAATTCATCCTTCCCCCATTTACCTTGGAAGAGTACCTATAAGCTTCTGGTCTGCCAGGGATGAAAATTAAGAGGATCGAATATCATAGTTAAAGTTGTTAGATATACAATACATCTTTTACAAAGTTATAGAACTTCGTGAAATATACGATTATAATAATAAACGATTTCTCACATTGTTTTTGTGAATTCAGGTCGATGTTGAAGCAGTTTTCATACTAAATTGGGAAGACTGGAATTATTGTTGTTTTAATTTCACAGTCACAAATACGTCTTGGACCAGAAACATAAAAACGTTAACTACTGACGTATTTTTAGCGTTTATTAAAGGCTTTTAACGTTGTTTATTAATTAGGGTCATCGAAATGACAAAAATGAATTGACAGTTAATTCATTACACTGTTCATACTAAACTCATACGAAATAAATTCTTAAAAATAATAATTTCCAAAAATTAAAACTGTATTTAATTTATTCAGATTTGTATTAATGTGGATTTAGGTACGTCAAAAACTAAATAATTCATAAGTCATTCATCATTCAGAAATTGTAACGGATATTTTATATTAATATTATCATAACAACTACAATGAACATTTTTTGTTCAAGAGAAACATTATTCTCGATTGTATAAGTCAAGAGTAGCACATCGTTTACAGGGAGGAAAATGCTATGACTTGTCTTTAATTTACCAGGTGAAAGTCTTATCTCGTATTTCTGTCCCAGCAGCTTGACATGCGCATGGTCATATCGTATCGCATATGAACTCCAGGACTCCCTGTGATTTATGAACGCATTGCAACTATTTTTCTTGCATCTAACCGAATGGGTACATAAAACTGTTGATCGATTCGCAAAACACAGTCCAAATGAGTTAAGACAGACAAGTTCGTCAGGAGTCCATTTTAAATCGTTAATATCATAACATATCTGGTAGTTGGTAATGTCCAAGGTAAATCGCCATTACTAAGACACTTTTTTTTGTATAACTAATGAAGTCAACTTACCACTTCATGACAATGGTGAACTGAATTAAAATCGTCTATTGACTTGCGAAAATCTAGGAAGTACCAACGTAAACTAACGCATTAAAATCTAATTAAAAATTAATTTAATTGAACTTACAAAATCTCCTGCCGAAGTGACCACACGAGCCTCCAATATGCCCTGTTTGGATTTTGTCAAATTTTTAGATCGACGTTTTTACTTAAATACTTTTTCTTTCCGATTCACTTCGTGTCACGAACTAGAATTAGCTGTCGTAGGTTGGCTTGGCACGTTAAAGACACATCTAAATTAGTCATTAAATTGTTAGTTACCTTTGAGTAGTTGTTTATTCAGAATCCATTAGGTGTTGCAATAATTTGTTGTTAATGAGAGGCCTTTTTTTATAAATGTTATAGTCTTCAGCTCTTCAATGTAGTTTACACTCCATAAGGTGTTCAATTAATTCATGAGAGATTAAAAGTTCGAAATATTTTAGACAAATTCATTACCCTGGAATATGGTAATATTTTTATTATGTTTATCAATAAACTCCAAAGGATAGGAGCGAGTCTTCATTGACCAAGAACACGATTGAATAATTTTTTATTGATTTGATACATTTATAGATAAATGTGGAGAAGTCGAAGCTTTATGAATAATTGAGTCTAGGTAAGAATTTTAATCAATCACAGGTACCTGATTGCGTGCGATGCACACATTTCGAAACTCTAGAACGAAATTCTAGAATTTTGATTGAATACGTAGGAACTACCTGTTTTCACATGGCACTGACACAAATTTTGTTATCGGAGCACAACGCGGACGACAGACAAACGAATCGCGAAAAACCTGAATAGCAGGAGGCTGATCGGGGACGTCACTCGGCGGTCACTCGGAAGAAGATTTGTAGAGGAGGCGGCCGATTTGTTGAAGAAGGACTCACCTGGTGATTTCTTCAGGAAACTCCAACGAGAAGAAAGGAAAAACTTCGGGGACGGACTGAGCTGTGGCAGGGCTGCCCTCTCTCGTATATACATGTCCTACATCCCCCGCGTCCCAGATCGGCCCCCACTTCAGAGGTCTTCCCCTGTCTTCCACCTCGCCCGTGTTGGCTTAGGGACCTTCCTTCGAAGGAAGACGATTCCTTTTCTTTTCCATCCCAATCCTACCGGCTCATCTTTGGCATAACTTGTTGTGTCTTCTTCAATTCATTGTAAATACGATGCTCGTTGTATCAGAGTTGATCAATCGCCATTAACCAAATAATATAACCGATATTAGTAAAAAGCTGCAAATTATCACACAAAGATTTAATATTTTTCTATATAGATCACACTCCTGCAAAGAACACGGCTTTGCCATTGTCACTCCCTACCAAACATAGATACTACCTACCTACGTTACAATAAAGTTGATTTGGAAAAAATAAACGCTTCACAATCGATTCGAGAAATAAGAGTTTGGTATGAGAAATTTGAGTACAGATTCCAGTACAGAATCGAAGAAACGAACGACGATCGTATTTTGGTCAGCTAAAATATGAACGGAGATTAGGCCTCTTTTGCGATTCACACTCGTGTTTCTGATTTATCGGAAGTCCAACCCATTAGTTCTCAAAGGGAGCGAAGGGTTTGTCCTACAGATCTCTGAGTGGTCTCATTCGATCATAAAAATTATATACCTACTATCTTAAATTGATGAAAAAACAACCCCTTTATTTCATAAGTTTTTGATCAAGGGGGTTTTCAAAATTTCAACTCTTATTTTCCAACCCTTAAAAGTTATGGACATTAACTAAAAGCTTCGAGGCACCACTAAACCCCAAATAGAGCCCATATACCTGAGTTCATCAGAATCGGTCCATGGGAACTGAGAAGAGTGCCGCGTACGGCGGATGGACTACAAAATTGTATTCGATTTTCGGATTCTACCTACCTTGAAACGTAAACCAACAAATTGAGGGGGCGTTGAGAAAAAAATTTCTTGGTAGATTCCAAAATTGGTCGATTCTTGGTCGATTGAAAATAATAAACCAAAACTATGTTGCCATCAATGCACTTATAGTAAGTGTCAACTGTTCCAGTTTTATCTGGATGCACCAAGTCACCTTGACCGTTTTTCAACTTTCGTTTTACAACAGTTGTTATTTACTACCATTTTTTGCATAACGAATGTGGAATGCGATATGAAGCTGATAAGCGCAGAGCTTGATGATTGATTGGCAGATTAGCCGTATTTCCAACAGTGCATCAGGGAACTGTGGTGGAATCCACAAGTTCTATCATTTTGAACAACTGTATCTATCGACCGTGGAGGTGTGGTGCTAGAGAAATGCATCGGATGTTGATCGCAATGTTTGAGTATTGTATCCTTCTTATGGAGAACGCCTTCCTTCAGGATGCAAACTATAAACAGATAGGTAGGTAGATAAACACATAGTTGCATGTTTAAAGAGCCATTACACATGTTGGACCAAGAGTATAAATTAATACTAACCTAATTAACATGACTGCCTCAGAATAAAATAAAAGTAATCTCTATTATTTTTGGATTCAAACCACCATCGTACTCCCCTCCCCCTCACATCCTCACATTATTGTATGATCAATAATTTACCTTTGGAATTGTTATTTTTAACCTAAAGTAGACCTCATTCTGAGAATTTTGACACCAACTGTGACCTTCTAGCGTGAGAAGACCTTTCTCTATGATTTCGATGTCACAGTGTACTGGGGGTCCCGCCCAGGCGGGAGGGGCGCCTGAGGTCATAAACATTCGAAACTTCATTCGAAAAATCTAGAAAAAGATCTACTTATCCTAAAAGAAAACGGCTGGTGTCAAAATTCTCAGGATGAGGTCTACTTCCGATTAAAATTTTTCCAAAAATCAGGCGTACCCCCCCCCCCCCTTGAATTGAGTGTGAAGTGTGTATTTCTTCACAATAAATTTAATTGTGAATCCAAAATATGGTTAGTAGGTAGTGGGAATGGCAAAGCCGTGTTCTTCGCAGGTGAGTAATCTATACAGAAAAATAATAAACCGTTTTGTAATGATTTGCAGCGCTTTTAAATCAAAGGATAACAAAATGATGCAGCAAGTAGGGTCTTGTCACAAGGAAGTGGATCTGTGGCCACACCACTAAACTGGTCGCTTCTTCAAACGATCAACCATTATTGACTCATCTTGAGCCATCTCATGATTAACAGTAACGTTCCATGCCTACTGTTCCCTACGCTATTCATCACAGCAACAATTAACATCTGCTGCTGCCAATAGAACAGGGAACAGATTCCGCCACCTTCAGTAATACTGCCTTCGTAAATGGCCAGGAAATTGCCTTCGCCTGTACAAGGATGGACTCCACAACACCAGATTGGGAACCTAAAATACTTGATCATCCATAAAAGATAACTCAACTTCCAGAATCATTAATCCAGGAAACTGTTTACTACACAAGTATTTGATTAAGTTCAAAGTTTTAATTACCTCAAAGCCATCAACTTCCAAATCAGCACCTCACCACCTAAAATCCTTCTTCTTTTTTGGAATCTATCTTTCAGCCCGGTACTTTCTAACGCATGAATCACCGAACGAAAAACTGAGTACCTACCCTCCTGTTTCTGTTCCGAGTTTCAGATTCACATTGTTATTATCATATGGAAGTGAGGATACTGGGGTCTATATAATTTGAATTTTCTTACTCAGATTTCTTTGATTTTCAAAGGCCTTCAACCAACGCATAAGTAACCAATGCCATATTTACTTCAATATCGTAGATTATGATATGCCTCTAACCCAAACCCGACAGTTTAGAAAAATATTGAATTGGTTAATGTAAACATGTAATTTCTCATTTTTCGTTGAATTCAAGTTTGGATGCGTAATTGCTCGTCAATTTTATTTATTAGGCGCTTTCATAAAAAACACTCAAGTAATAGGGGTTTTGTAAACAATTAAAGTCCCATAGCGATTCCAATTTTATTTTATTCTTGAAGAGCCAGCCAGAGGGTTGTCGAAAGCTCTCCAAGAATAAAAGTGATTGGAACCGACATGGGACTTTTGATGTCAAGTAAGCAAAAAAATACTGCAAATTATTACACATCGGTTTATAATTTTTCTGTAAAGATCACTCACTTGCAAAGAACACGACTTTTCCATATACAGTACATACCAACCATATTTTCGCTCAAGGTTCACTACCAAGTTTATTTGACAGAAAGTACCTTCCAGCGAAACATAGATATCTGGGAGTTGTGGGTGCCCTCACATTCATAGCGAAATGTGGTTATTGATTGCTTAGAAAGCACAACTGAGTGATATGAAACTCTATTCGGAGACACGGTGAAAGATTTTATCAGGTGAACTTTGAACGGAAGTTTGGCCTATTTCCATCAATGAACGTTCATTTGCGATTCACACTCGTGTTTCTGCTTTATCATTCGTAACAACGGTTGGTCCTACAAAGCTCTGAGTGGTCTCATTGAGTCTAATAATTCAATACTATTTCAAGTTGATGAAAAATCAATGCCTCTATATCAAACAATTTTGAGCGAAGGCGTTTTGAAAATTTCAACTCTTTTATTTCACCCTATTGAAGTGACTAACCAAAAGCTTTGGGGCACAACTAGACCCCAGACGGAGCCGATAAACCAAATTTCATCAAAATTGGTCCTTGGTAACATGGTAACTAAGGAAAGTGCCACGTACGGCACACGGATGGAAAATTTTTCAAACGATTTTTGAATTCTATGTACCTTGAAACGTGGTCCATCCAATTTTGAGGGAGGATTTTGAGGATTTGCTTTTTTTCTTTCCCGAATCCTAAGGTTATTGGAAACATTTAATGATTTTTAAAAATACACTATTAAAACTACTAGGTAAAATATTTATCCCACCTCATGTAGGTATGTTTTCACGATTATTTCATCCAACGATGCCAGTAGGTTGGATATAACATGTCAGTCATGAAATTATTATTGAAGGCATACACATGTAAATATTATCACAAATTACTGCTAGTTCAATGCAAATCCAAATTTCCTCAATTTCCTTGAGAAACGTTCGGACTCATTGTTTCTTTCAGGTTCACCTGGAAATAAAATGTGGGAAGTGAGTCAACAAAAGCGTGGGTGGTCACCTGATTAGAATCGTAATTAGTCCAACCATCCCTGACGGGCACAATATTGTTATGAAAAGTATTATCTCATTGTTGTTTATGAATGAAGGTATCAAAGTATGAGGAGTTCTCATTCAAAGAAATACAAAAGCGTTAGTTGTCGGTCCATTATTATTTTAGTAATACTTGATCGATCCCCTTTCACTACCGATCGCTCGGTGTCCATTGTTCAGGAGAAGAACGAAGTTACGGAGGAGCCTCTCATTTCAACATTATTCGATCATCTGCTGTATAATTGCTTGACCTACTCAGGGTTTTATGATGATGTGCTCATAGATTCTATGAATATACGGGTAGACATCGTAGACTCTCTTGTATTTATAAGGTCGCCTTAGTAATGAATTTTTCCAGCTCCAGGCTCATCTAATCTCGAACCTCACATTTCCCGTCATTAACTATTCATCCACCCAAGAAAAACCCTATGAAATTATAGCAGCTACTGTTGTTTCTTTACCAACCTATAATTATCTGAACATAATGCTCACTTTCCCCAATACATGAAATAGATCGATAATATGAAGAAAATCAGTGCAATCGACAAAAAATCACATTACACTGAATTTAAGATAAATTTTTTTACTCCATCGAACAGTGAAATTCAAACAGGACCTTATTATTTCAACTTTTCTTTATTTTTGACCAATATCTTATCAACTTTCTCCAAGTTTTTGACAAATACGTATTTCGAATTACTTCTAATATCATTATTTAATTATTGTTGACTTGATTAATCGTGCCACATGATGGATCGATAATGATGAAGTGTAAAGAAACTTACTGTCCAACAAAAACTAAATTGTACGTTAAAATGAGGAACTACGTATTTATTGTTGACAAGTTTAGAGGATCTGATTTTGTAAATAATTGAAAGAGTTGAAAATTTTGTAATAAAAACGTCGTCTTCATTTTGCATCAAAATTGACGTAGTAATGCCTTATAGTAACGATCCCTAGTTCAATCACTGTTGAAGTTCTACTCACCAGGAGTGTGTGTTCTTTTGTCCATTGTTATTTAACATTTTGATCAGGACATAATTATATGCCTTTTAGGTGAGCTTGATTCACATTACAGCCGTTTGGGGCGGTTCTATTGCAACGGAGGGAACCATCTGAGATCCAGGCTCTATTCAGCCGTAAGTTTCAGTTTATTAGAACATAGTCTGCCTTTTGTTATTTAATGTCTTTGGCTCATGGACTCGAAAAGCGTTACAGTTGATTTCTGATCATTTTCACGTACAACCGAGCCGTATCTGGGGAAATGAAACTTTTCTAGTTTTAAACAGACAGAAATTGTTCACCATTCGTTGGAAAAGTCTCGACTTATCACGAATTTTTGAACTGATTATTTTAGATAGGTTACATTTATTATAGTTTGATACCAAAAGGAGCTCTGTAGGTTGGATAGTAAGAGATAGATACAGCTTAGAATAAAAGTTTGTTAGGCACATAAATTTAAAAAAAAAAACTGCAACTAATTGCACATTGGTTTATTATTTTTCTGTAAAGATCACTGACCTGCAAAGAACACGACTATTCCATAAGCAGTAAATACCTACCATATTTTCACTCAAGGTTCACTGTCAAGTTTATTTAGCTGTTGTCGATTGAAGATGAATTAAAGCTAACAACAGAAAACGTAAATCTACGGATATTACGAGTGCAAGTTTTTCCAATAAGGATCATACTAAGAATGAATTTTAATATAAAGTTCGAGCGTCATTATTTTGAACGTATGATCTTAACCTTGCATCCGTCGCGCTTTCGCACCTGCAATGTAGGTCGCGCTGCTGTGTTTACACCGCAGTCATTTTCGTAGCGTGTATTTTGCTCAAAATTGCAACATTTGACAATTTGAGAGACAATAAATTGAGGTTCGCCTGCTTCAGCTAACCTTAATTAGACCATGGTGTCATTAGTGTCACCGAAAACATCTTTGGAATTCAACAGCTGTCTCAAGGTGTCACCGCATCAACTAGATTCAAATTGATTAGACATCACTTAAGTACGTTAGACAATTAATTCAAAGACAGAGCTAAATTCTTTGGACCATTTTTTAAATTTATGATTAAAAGTTGAAAAATTATTCTCCTTTCCATTAAGTTTACAAATTGCAATTTAATTTTGGTGACTCCAGTGACACCTTGGGATAGCTGTGGAGTTCCTAAGATGTTTTTGTTGACACTAGTGATACCATGGTCCAATTAGGGTTAACATTTTTATTCATACAATAATTGCAAAACATTTGGTAGAATATGTAAACTTAAACAAAACAATAAAACTCCAGAAATTCTCGTCACCTGCAGTCCAAACACTGCTAGGTACTCAGCATGTGCCTTACTCGAAGACGCCTGAAGCAAAACTTAATAGCAAGTTTAAGGTCCCTCACATGGTGGTGACTCATATTCAATTTAGGGAGAGGGATCCTTAACAAAAAATACAGAGAGGGGTTGTGTGAAATTTCGGAAATTCGGTAAAAGGGCAAATGTTTACTTCTGAGTGCCATGTAAACACCACAGGCGCAACTGACGGAAGGTTAATATGATTAATTATGTTGGAGGTAGATTTGTTAATGGAGTTTTTGAAACAAATGAGAACATCCTCTGGGCAGGGGATTGCTGATCCAGGGTTTTTTTATGATCCACGTCATCCAGCTCAAAGGACCAAAAAATGTTTTTAAAATATTTAATTTAATTTATATTTATTAAATTTAAAAAATTTATAGAATATTTGAACAGAAGGTACCTCGAAGGCCCTATTACAGTCTGTCAGCTTAAGAATGATCTTTCCAAGGGTCACACTAGTGCTATCTGCGTCAGAAGAATCTGTCTATAAGCCCAATCTTGTTGGAGTAGAAGAAGAAAACATGGAAAAATCTTTGGTGGGATGTCAATTTATTTCTCATAAAGTACACAACCAAGGAATGAGGTGGAGAAGGTTCACTTCATAGAGGAATTTATGTAGCTTAGACAGTGGCGTCATCTCTGACGAGGAAATTCTACTAATAGCCTAAAAAGATGAGGAATGAGGGTAGAAGTTACCTTGAAGGCCCTACTAAAGTCTGTAAAATCGAGAACTATTCAGTTTTTATTATAACGTTCTCTTACTCAATCGATATTACCTCAACGGCTATCCGTTTTGTTTTAAAAGTGCATAAACTATTAAAGGTAAAAATCGGACTTCCTAAAATATACTTCAGGATATTAAGGGTTAAATAAGCGTTCCTTTTGGCGACAAAATGCTGTGTTAAAAAGTCTATTCACTCGAATGGGGGAAAAAACGCTGCAAATTATTACACAGTGGTTTATTATCTGTCTATAATAGACCACTAAAACAATTTTCCATAAACAATATCTGAATTCCAGATTTTCTTTCACAATTTTTTGATGTTGATTTTGATGTAGGTCCTCTACAAGTTTCATTACTGTAGTTCCGACGTTGCAATGTAGTAACCATTAATTATCCTTGAAATGAGGCCTGTTTTAGGTGGGTAAAAAATTAATTCCCAGTTAAATGCACGTTTTGGGAATATTCCTGGGACTTCCGGACTTACAGAGGAGGCCAGCGAATGGATAAAGAAGGGAATCGTCGAGATACATCTATAACCATCCACAGTATCATTTGGTACAGAAATTCACTAGTGCCACAGGAAGGCTCCGAAAGACTCAGCCTTGAAAATCAATGTTGAAACTGTATCGATTGCTCAAAAATCCGCCCGGATCTAACGGCTGAATGGTGAGCCGGAGGACTTGGTGAGGGCCTTACCAAACCCAACGCTAGTGAAAGTGGCCAGTGCTATCTCTTTCACGCCCCTGAGATGCGGGTGCTGCATTTGGGTCAATCTCTAAATATGCGACCAGTTGTTGTGTACAAGAAAAACCGACGGATATGGAAAAAGGGCAACGAACGGGGAGACCGTCCGGGAGGCGAGATGATGTCATGAAGCGTCGACTTGTTGCCCCTGAAGGGCGTTTAGAGGTCCTGCAAAAACTCCAGATACATTATTGCAGCCCGGATGTATAATGATACAGAAGGCTCTGGTAACTATGAACGCGGATACATCATCAATAAATTGTACCTGATACGCATCTATTACTATGACTGTTCAGATACTTTGAACGGAGAGTCCTGCAAACTACAAAACCTAGTACCTTGTTAAGCTTTAGATACGCTTCTATTACCGCCCAAATGTATTTAATGGTTATCTGGGTTACTGTAAACCCGACTACCTTCCTCGATAATCATTCCAACTGCAACATAAATGCTACTATCACTTCTAAGGTGCATTTACATCTATAAGCCCAAATCAGTGGCGGTTTCTCCGGGTAATTAACTGTTTGACGAGTACCAACGAATATCAGGCACATTGTGTAACTATTGATCTGAAAATAATTCGATCCACAAGTTCAGTGATGAATCGATAGGTACCTACAAAATTTCGAAGCGAAGCGCTCTTCCGACATGTAGAGTAAAGGAATTGAATTCCGACACCCTAACTTTAACATGGAACAAATAAGGCTTCAAATAGTAGTTAAAATTCAAACTTGGCTCCAAATTGTCCGAAAATTATCCAGTTTCTAGATAGAAAGTGGATAATTAGGTCTGTTAAATTTTGGCAACAAATCAGAAACTACTGATGGACATTTTCCAATCTTGCTCGTTTGATGGTTCAAACTGCTTATCAGTTTGGCTAAGGAAGTAAGTTGACTAGTTGAGGTTTGCCGTTTAGTAAGTACAGTATTAACCAAAATTATTATTTTCG